>JAJPUD010011407.1:0-54815 GCA_023553655.1 Myrmecobius fasciatus | reverse complement strand
AAAAGTTTTTGTACAAACAAAATGAATGCAGACAAGATTAGAAGGGTAGCAGTAAACTGGGAAAATATTTTTACATCCAAAGGTTCTGATAAAGGCCTCATTTCTAAAATATATAGAGAATTGACTCAAATATATGAGAATTCAAGCCATTCTCCAATGGATAAATGGTCAAAAGATATGAACAATTTTCAGATGAAGAAATTGAAACTATTTCTGGTCACATGAAAAGGTGCTCCAAGTCACTATTGATCAGAGAAATGCAAATTAAGACAACTCTGAGATACCACTACACACCTGTCAGATTGGCTAAAATGACAGGAAATGATAATGATGAATGTTGGAGGGGATGTGGGAAAATTGGGACACTGATACATTGTTAGTGGAACTGTGAACGGATCCAACCATTCTGGAGAGCAATTTGGAACTATGCTCAAAAAGTTATCAAACTGTGCATACCTTTTGACCCAGCAGTGTTTCTACTGGGCCTATATCCCAAAGAGATTTTAAAGGAGGGAAAGGGACCCACATGTGCAAAAATGTTTGTGGCAGCCCTTTTTGTAGTGGCAAGAAACTGGAAATTGAAAGGATGCCCATCAATTGTAGAATGGCTGAATAAATTATGGTATATGAATGTTATGGAATATTATTGTTCTGTAAGTAACGACCAACAGGAGGATTTCAGAGAGGCCTGGAGAGACTTGCATGAACTGATGCTGAGTGAAATCAGCAGAACCAGGAAAGCATTATACACAGCAACAAGACTATACGATGATCAATTTTGATGGACATGGTTCTCTTCAACAATGATGTGATTCAAACCAGTTGTTCAGCGATGAAGATAGTCATATACATCCAGAGAGAGGCCTGTGGGAACTGAGTGTGAACCACAACACAGCATTTTAACTCTTTCTGTGAATATTTCCATGCATTTTGTTTTCCTTCTTAGGTTGTTTTTTCTTCTTCTCTTTCTAGATCTGATGTTTCTTGTGCAGTAAGATAACTGTATAGATATGTATACATGTATTGTATTTGTCATATAATTTATCCTATTTAGAATGTATTAGATTACCTGTCATCTAGGGGTGGGGGTGGGGGGAAGGAAGGGAAAAGCTTGGGAAAAAAAAGTTTTTGCAAAGGTCAATGTAGAAAAATCACTCATATGTTTTGTAAATAAAAAGCTTTATTAAAAAAAAAAGAAACTTGTTTCCCCATGATATGAGAAAGAAAACTTATTGGATTCTCTAGTTTGTTGAGAACTCACTTTCTCCAACTGGGTATCCTAATAACTTTCTTTACCAACTAACCAATAAGTCTGTGTCTTTTAAGTGGGGTCTAGAAAACACTACTTCCCTGCAAGATCAAAAGCAAGCTGTGTAGCTGTTTTCCCCTTGGGCCATTATGACAATGCAAAGCCTAGAATTCTTTGCCCATTGAGATTATGCTTAGTGGAGTCTTAAGGGGAACAAGAGAGTACCAAAAGGTAGCTAGAGTAAGTGAATATTAGGCAAGTCCCCTAAAGTGGCTGCTTTACTAAGCCATATTTGAAAATAAATTGCTTTGTCTATTACTGGGCTTGTTGCTACAAAAGAGAGTATATAATTGCCCTTTGTCCAGAGTTGTCTATTATGGGTTGAGTGAAAAAAGCTGGTCCCTCTAAAAAAGTAGAGCACACAGAAGACTTCTATTGCTAAGTGGAAATAGTACATTAATGATGATGATAATGATGGTGGTAGTTAATTTTATATAACACTAAATGCCAAGCAGTATGATGAGTACTTTACAATTATTATCTCATTAAAAATCATATTTGTGGACTTCCAGGCTATGTTAGAAATGAGATGAAGGATGAGAAATTTTCTTTTATCTCCCCATCCTTTTAAACCCCTCCAATTTTCCAGAAATTATGTTCTAAAAATAAACTAACTTCAGCTGTCTCCATGATATAGCATAGCTTGAATCCAAAATAATGTTTAAGAAATATTAAGCAAACCAACCTAAGACCCATGCTTACTGACTCTGAGCTCACTCAGCATCCCTCTTATCTCTCAAGTTACTGGAAATAAGGCTGCACTAGCAAACCCAAAAAAAGTGCCACAGATTTACAAACAAAACATTCCACACTCTAAGCCCTCTTTTCAATGCAATATAAGTCTCAGCTCTAGGCTGTGGAACCTTGTCCTTGCTGTGGCAGATAGTGGGGGTAAATCACATCCCTATGGGAACAAAGAACTGCTTGGGGCTAAAAACCTGTAGCACCAGTGCTGGAAAATGTCAAACTGCTCTGATAAAATTAATATATCTAGAATAAAATAAGAGTGGTTGAATAAATAAAAGCATTTATTGTAAATTTCTCTGATAAAGTTTTGGTATTTAAAATATATAAATAATTTATATATGTGTATATATATATATAAATACAACTAATGCTGATCCCTTTTAATCAAAAGCAATCACCATGGTTGAATGATGGAGATAAATAAGGTTTCAATGTGACCTGCATGGAGTTGCAATTTTATGTTTACTAACATTCTCTTCTAGGTCATGAAACCCTTATTATTTCTCTCTAGCATAGCCTAGAGTTTTTAAAAAAAAGAAATGTAAAAAACTATCACTAGTATATTGCCACTATAAATGATCACCCACTCAATGAAGGCTCTGCAAGTTGGCAGTTGTTGCTCAGATTCATTAGCTAATTAATGCTCATTAATTAATTAATGCCATTTTTTCATTCTTCTCCCTTCTTCCAAAACTTCAATTTTTCTCACCCATCCATTTTTTCTTTAGATCATTCTAATGTAATTAATTCACACCTGTGCCCTCTATATTCATCCTTCATTCTAGAAGAGGACCAAGGACATCACTGTGAATTAACTTGTGAATAGACTGGATTTAAGTGAAGCAGAGCTTGTGCAAAGTCATCAGTCTCATTCTCTCCTCTGCTGAGTCATAAGTCAAGAACAACTGGTGATGGTCTGGGATGCAGTGAGAAACCTTGGAAACTTTTTAAGCTAAGGTCTTTTCCAGGTCTCAGTTTGTATGAGGCAAAACCTATTCAGGGATTAAATTCTTGGTAAAAACTTGTTCAAGAGATGACCTAGTTTTTCATCACAAAAGCATAAATCTGGGAGGGAAAGACCCTCAGAGTTTCTGGCCAGAACATAAAACAATTGCTAAAACACTCACTCTTTGCTATCAACTCCCTCCCCACCCCCCCCAAAAAAATGACCAATAGAGGCTTGGGCTGAGACCTATTATTGACCGTTCAATGAAAGTCAGAGTGATTTGGGTTCAAAAGTATAGTCAAGTAGTTACATTGGAATCACCATGGGCTTTGTCAGGTCCTGTTTTTTCAGAGCTATATTTCAAGAAATCATAAAAAAGAGTTAATTGTTCCAATTTTTTTAATGGCAAAATAAATAGGAGGAAAAATTTAGCCCTTAAACTCCAAGATACCTTGAAAAGTATAAGCAATGAAAAATTATTTTCCTTTTGACAAGGAAGACACTTGTAAGGGTATGACACTCCATGAGGACATAGAGAAAGGAAAGAAGAAGACATGATAGATTGTTCAACTCCAACTGACTGGTTGGTCATGTAGACTTCTTTTTTCCCCTGAGGCAATTGGGGTTAAGTGACTTGCCCAGATTCACACAGCTAGGAAGTGTTAAGTATCTGAGGTCAGATTTGAACTCAGGTCCTCCTGACTTCAGGGCTGGTGATCTATCCACCTAGCTGCCTCTTATGTAGAATTCTTTAAAAAAAATTTTAAAACATTTTTATTTAAAGTTTTGTGTTCCAAATTCTATCCTTCCCTTAAATGGTAAGCAATCAGATATAGATTATGCATGTGCAATTATGTCAAATATTTCAATATTAGCCATTTTGCATAAGACTCAATAAAAAGTAAAAAAAAAGTAAAAAATAGCATGCTTCAGTCTATATAGTCATAACAGTTTTTTTTTCTCTAGAGGCAGATAGCATGCTTCATCATTAGCTCTTTAGGATTGACTTGAATTATTGTATTCCTGATAATAGTTATTACTGTTACATAGTGTTCTCCTGATTCTGTTCACTTTGCTACACAGCAGTTCATGTAAGTTGAGATTTTTCTGAAATCATTGAATTGTCATTTCTGATAGAACAATAAGGTTTAGTCATTCTCTAACTGATGAGTATCTTTTTGATTTCCAATTCTTAGCCACCATAAAAAAGTTTATATGAAAATATTGGCACAAATAAGTCATTTTCTCTTTTCAAAAATGATCTTTTTGGGATACATGATCTAGTAGTGGTGATCTAGTAGTGGTACTGTTGGATCAAAGGGTATATACACAGTTTGATTGCCCTTTGGGCATAGTTTCAAATTGCTTTCTAGAATGGTTGAGTTGGTTCACAACTCCATCAACAATACATTAGTATCCCAGTTTTCTCACTTTCCCTGCAATATCTAACATTTTTCTTTTTTGCATATTAGCCACTCTGATAGATTTGAGATGATACCTCAAAATTGGTTTAATTTGGATTTCTCTGATCAATAGTAATTTAGAGCATTTTTTTCATATAGTTCTAGATAGCTTTAAACTTCCTGTTTATACCCTTTGACCATTTATCAATTGGGGAATGTCTTGTATTTTTATAAATTTGATTCAGTTCAGTTCAGAGATACTTGCTGCAAAATTTTTTCCCCAGTTTTCCACTTTCCTTATGATTTTGGTTGCAATTATATGCAAAAACTCTTAAATTTTGTATAATCAAGATTATCCAGTTTACATTTGTAATATTCTAGCTCTTTTATCCTAAATTCTTCCCTTGTCATTAAATCTGACAAATAAATTATTTCATAATATCTTAATTTGATTATAATATCACCCTTTATATGTAAATCTTGATTACAATTTGACCTTATTTTAGCATATGGTATGAGATGTTGGACTATAACTAGTTTATGTCCTATCATTTTCCAGTTTCTCCGGCAGATTTGTCAAAGAATGAGTTTTTGTTTCAAAAGCTTGGATCTTTGGTTTTATCATATACTAGATTACTATGGTCACTTACTATTCCACTGATCTACCACGCCTACCAGACTGTTTTGATAATTACCACTTTATAATACAATTTGAGATTTGGTAAGACTGGACCATCTTCTTTTGCATTTTTTTCATTAATTCCCTTGGTATCTGTGAGCTTTTGTCTTCCAGATAAATTTTATTTTTTTCCTTAGCTTTACAAAATAGTTTTTCATGCTTTGATTGATACTGAATAAATAGATTAATTTAGGTAGAATTGTCGTTTTTATTATATTGACTTGGCCTTCCCATGAGCAATTAATATTTTTTTCAATTGTTTATATCTGACATTTGTGTGAAAAGTGTTTTATATTTGTGTTTATATAGTTCCTGAGTTGTCTTGGCAAGTAGACTCCCAAGTATTTTATATTGTATACTATTATTTGAAATGGAATTTCTCTTTCTATCTTTTGCTGCTGGTCTTTTGTTGGTAATATGTAGAAATGCTGATGATTTATGTGGGTTTATTTTGTATCCTGCAACTTTGCTATAGTTGTTAATGATTACAATTAGTTTTTTTAGTTGATTCTCTAGAATTTTCCAAGTATAGCATCACGTTATCTGCAAAGAGTAATAGTTTTATTTCCTCATTGCCTCTTCTAATTCCTTTCATTTCTTTTTCTTCTCATTGCTATAGTTAACATTTCTAGTGGTGATAAAAGGCACTTTTGCTTCACTCCTAGTTGTGGTGGAAAGGTTTCTAGCTTATCTCCAATTACAGATAATGCTTGCTAATGATTTTAGATAAATATTACTTATCATTTATTCCTATATTCTCTGGAGTTTTAATAGGAACTGATGCTGTATTTTGTCAAAGGTATTTTGTGCATCTATTGAAATAATCATGGATTTCTGTTGGTTTTGTTGTTGATATGGTCAATTATGCTGATAGTTTTCCTAATATTGAACCAGCCTTGCATTTCTTGTGTAAATCCTATTTTGTCATAGTATATGATTCTTTGGATATATTGCTATAATCTCTTTACTAGTATTTTATTTAAAATTTTTGCATCAATATTCATTAGGGAAATTGATCTATAATTTTCTTTCTCAGTTTTGGATCTTCCTGGTTTGTGCATCAGCACCAATTTTGTTTTGCAAAAGAAATTTAGTTGGACTCCTTCACCTATTTTTTCCAAATAGTTTATATAGTATTGGGATTAATTGTTTTTTAAAGGCTTGGTAGAATTCACTTGTGAATCCATCAATTCTGGGGACTTTTTTTAGTTCATTGATGACATATTCAATTTCTTTTTTTCTGAAATAGAATTATTTAGTATTTTATTTCTTCTTTTGTTAATCTGAGTGTTTATGTAGATATTCATTCATTTCACTTAGATTGTCAAATCTGTTGGCATATAATTTAGTAAAATAGCTTCTAACAATTATCTTAATTTTCTTAGTTTTCACCCCTTTCATTTTAAATACTAGTAATTTGGTTTCTTCTTCCCTTTTTAAAATCAAAATAACCAATGATTTAACTATTTTATTGTGTTTTCCCCATAAATCCAGCTTCCCGTTTAATTTATTAATTCTATTGTTTTCTTTCAATTTTATTAATCTTTCCTTCAATTTTTTTAGGAATTACAATTTGTTGTTTAGTTGGGGATTTTTAATTTGTTCTTTTTCTAGTTTTTTTTGTTAGTTTTATACCAATTAATTAATCTGCTTTTTCTCTATTTTATCAGTGTAAGCAGTTAGATTATATAAATTATTTTTTCCCTACCTCCCTCTTTGGCTTTATCCCACAAATTCTGGTATGTAATCTCACTGTTGTCATTTTCTTTAATGAAATTATTGATTCTTTCTATAATTTGTTCTTTGATCCATTTGTTTTTAGGATTAAATTATTTAATTTCTAATTAATTTTTAATTTATCTTTCCATTGTTCATTATTGAATGTCATTTTTATTTCATTAGGATCTGAAAGGAATGTGTTCATTTTTACTTTTTTGCATTTGGTTATGAGATTTTTATATCCTAAATCACAGTCAATTTTTGTGTAGGTTCCATATACTGTTGAGAAAAAGATACATTCCTTCCTATTCCTATTCAATTTTCATCAGAGATCTATTATATCTAATTTTTCCAAAACTTTATTCACCTCATTAACTTCTTTCTAATTTATTTTTTAGTTAGTTTTATCTAGTTCTGAGAGGGAAAAGTTGACATCCTCCACTAGTATAATTTTATTATTCCTTTTTGTAACTCCTTCAATTTCTTCAAAAATTTATATGGTATATTATTTGGTGCACATATTTTTACTATTGATATGACTTTATTGTACCTTTTAGCAGAATATAGTTTTCTTTTTTAATTAGATTTTTGCTTTTGCTTTGAGATCATGATTGCTTCCCTCTTCCTTTTTTAGTTTAGCTGAAGTATATTACTTATGATAATCATGTATTTCCCTCCATGCTATTTTTTGCCTCTTTATCCTTTTTTTCTATCTTATCCAGCCTTCCCCTCCTCAAAAGTGTTTTACTTCTCATCATAGCCTTCCTCAATATACACTTCCTTTTATCAGTCTTCTCCCTCTTCCCATTATACCCATTCCTTTTTACTTCCTTACACAGTAAGATATATTTCTATATTCAACTGAGTATATGTTATTTGCTCTTTGAATCAATTTTGATGAGAGTAAGGTTTAAGTTTTGCCCAACTCTCTTTTCCTCCATTACAATAGCTCTTTCATGCCTCTTTAATGTAAGGTAATTAACTCCACTCAATCTCCCTCTTCCTTCTTCTTCCCATGCAATTTTCTTTTTTACCTCTTTATTTTGTTTTCGGGGGATATTGTTACATCAAAGTCACCTGATAGCCATACCCTCTGTCTCACATATATGCCTTCTAATTGCTCTTATCGTAATAAAATTGTTAAATGTTACAAATACAATTTTGTCACATAAAAATGTAAAGTTTAACTTTATGGAATTTCTTATGTTTTCTCTTGTTTTTGTTTTTCCTTTTTTATATTTCCCTCGAGTCTTATATTTGGAGATCAAATTTTTTATTCATCTCTGGTCTTTAATTAGGAATTCTTGAAAGTCCTCTATTTTATTAATGCCCATTTTTCCTCCCTGAAATATTATATACAGTTTTGCTGGGTAGGTGATTATTGGTTGTAATCCTAACTACTTTGATTTCTGGAATATCATATTTCAAGTCCTCTAATTCTTTAATATGGAAGCTGCCAAATTTTGTGTAATATTAACTGTAGCTCTGAGGTATTTGGATGGTTTATTTATTTATTTATTTTTGGCTATTTGTAATACTTTTTCCTTGATCTGTAAGTTCTGGAATTTGGCCATGATGTTCCTTAGAGTATTCATTTTGGAATCTATAGGTGTTGATTGGTGGATTCTTTCAATTTATGTTTTGTCCTCTGGTTCTAATACACCAGGGCAGTTTTATTTGATATTTTCTTGAAATATGGGTAAAGTTGTTTTTTTTTTTAATCATGGCTTTCAGATAGTTCACTAATTTTTATATTATCACTCCTGGATCATTTTTGTTTGTTTGTTTTTGTTATTAAGTTTCTAAAAATCCTTTATTTATAAATATATATGTACAGATAGATATATATATATATATAATTTTTATTTTCACCACACATGTAAAAAACCCAATTTTTTTGTTTTATACACACACACACATACACACTCTTTATATATATATGCATATATATATTTATGCATACACACACACACACACATATATATATACATGTATATATATATATATATATGTATGTATGTATATTTCCTTACAAATCATGCTGGGACAAAAAAATAAGAACAAAAGAAAAAAACTACCAGGAAAAAAAAAGCAAGAAAAAGGGAAAAAAGTGAACATAGTATGTATTGATTTACATTCACTCTCTGCAATTCTTTCTCTGGGTGCAAATGGTATTTTTCATCCAAAGTTTATTGTAATTGTCTTAGATCATTGAACCACTGAGAACACCAAGTCTGTAATAATTGATCACACAATCTTGCCAATATTGTGTACATTTTCCTACTTCCGCTTGTTTCACTCAGCATCGGTTCATGTAAATCTTTCCAGGTCTTTCTAAAATCATCCTGTTCATCATTTTTTATAGAACAATGATATTCCATTGCATTCATATACTATAACTTGTTCAGTCATTCCCCAATTGATGGGTTTTTACTCATTTTCCAATTCTTTGCTGACACAAACATAAATATTTTTGCATATGTGGGTCCCTTTCCCTCTTTTATGATTTCTTTGAAATACAAACTTAATAGTGATACTGCTAGATCAAAGGGTATGCACAGTTTTATATCCCTTTGGGCATAGTTTCAAATTTCTTTTCAGAATGCTTGGATCATTTTACAGCTCTCCCAATAATGCATTAATGTCCCAGTTTTCCCTTATTCACTCCAACACTTTTGATTAGCTTTTCCTGTCATCTTACTGAGAGGTGTGTAGTGGTACCTCAGAGTTGTTTTAATATGCATTTCTCTAACCAATAGTGATTTAAAACATTTTTTTATCTGACTATAGATGACTTTAATTTCATCATCTGAAAACTGTTCATACCCTATAACCATTTATGCATTGGAGAATGACTTGTATTATTATAAATTTGACTTGGTTCTTTATACATTTTAGAAATGGGCTGACTATAAAAAATTTCCCTCAGCTTTCTGCTTCCATTCTAATCTTGGCTGCATTGATTTTGTTTGTTTTAATTTCATGTAATCAAAGCTGTCTATTTTGTATTTCAAAATGTTCTTCAGTTCTTTATAAGTTCCTCTCTTTTCCAAGGATCTGATAAGTAAACTATTCCTTACTCTTCTAATTTGTTTATAATATAACCCTTTATGCCTAAATAATGTACTCATTTTGATCTTATTTTGGAATGGGATGTAAGATGCAGGTTTATGCTGAGTTTTTAACATTTTTTTCCAGTTTTCCCAGGAAAATTTTTTTGTCAAATAGTGAGTTTTTATCCCAGAAGCTGGGGGTTTGGAGTTTATTAAACATTAGATTATTATAATCATTGATTATTTTGTCGTGAGTATGTAACCTATTCCACTGATCCACTACTCTATTACTTAGCCAGTACCATATGGTTTTGATGATTGTGCTTTATAATAGAGTTTGAGATCGGGTACTGTTAGGCCACTGTGTGTTGCATTTTTTTTTCATTGATTTCCTTGATATTCTTAACATTTTATTCTTCCAGATGAATATTGTTATTTTCTTTTATTTCTATAAAATAATTTTCAGCAATTTGATTGGTATAACAGGTAGACTAATTTGGATAGAATTGTCATTTTATTATATTAGCTCGGCCTACCCATGAGAAATTAATATTTTTTCCAATTGTTTAGATCTAACTGTGTGAAAAGTGGTTTGTAACTGTGTTTGTATAGTTCCTGACTTTGTCTTGGCTGGTTAGACACCCAAATATTTCATTTTATCTACAGTTATTTTAAATGGAATTTCTCTATCCCTTGCTACTGGGTTTCATTAATAACATGTAGAAATGCTAACAATTTGTGTGGGTTTATGTTATGTATTGCAACTTTGCTAAAACTATTAATTGTTTCAAGCAGATTTTTGGGTGATTCTCTAAATATGTCATTATCATCTGCAAAAAAAATGATAGTTTTACTTCATTGCCTACTCCAATTACTTTAATTTCTTATTGCTAATTCCAACATTTCTAGTATAATATTGAATAACAATGGTGATAATGGCCATCCTTGTTTCACCACTCAGTTGTTTTTTTAATGAGAAATTTCACGTTTTCTTCTACATTTTTACTTTTTAAATTTTTTTCATATCTTAAGTTGCCATAATCTCATTAGTTTCCACTTCTTCAGTTCTAATTTTTAAGGAATTATTTTCTTTAGTGAGCTTTTGTACTTCCTTTTCTATTTAACCCATTTTTAGGGAGTTATTTTCCTCAATAGATTTTTGTATATCTTTCTCCATGCAATTGGCTCTTCTTTCATGATTCTCTTGCATTACTCTCATTTATTTTTCCAATTTTTCTTTTCCTTCTCTAATTTGCTTTTTAAAAACTTTTTTAAGCTTCTCTAGAAATTCTTTTTGAGCCTGAGACCAAATGACGGTTTTGTTTGAGGCTTCACGTGTAACCATTTTGACACTGTTGTACTCTTCTAAGTTTATTTTTTGATCCTCAATATTACCATAGTATCTTTCTATAGCCAAGCTCTTTTTTTTGCTTATTTTTATTAGGCTTTTGTTTGTTTGTTAGTTTGTTTTGTGGTTTAGTGTTTTTATGTGAGATTTGGACTCTAGTTCTGTACTATCCTAAACTTTTTGTGCTGATGTTTTTGGTCTTACTGCTAGCTTTCACTGAGCTTTAGGGCTTAACTGCTGGCTTTCTCTAGAGACAGGTTTCCCTTCTAACTTGTACTATGGAATAAAGCCTCCCCATTGGCCTCTCTTGGATGTGAAATTTAGCTGTTGGCTTGATCCAGAATGCCCTACTGCTGATTTGCTCTGAAAAACAGGGCTACCAGGTCCTTGAAGAATAATTTTGTTACTGATCTGCCCAAGAGGTAGGGTCTTATTGCTGAATTGCCTTGGAAGGAGGTTCCCTTTGCTGGTGAGCCTCTGGATTGGGATCTCACTGTTGCCCAGCCCCAAGGCAGGGCTTTACCACTGGTCAGCAATAGGGTCAAAGCCTAGCTGGTAGCTAGTACTGGGGGTAGGGTTGCTAGGATGGAGACTTGTTGTGCTGCCCAGACTGTTCACTTGCCAAGGTGAATGCTGATTTGCAGCAAATCACAGGTAGATTACTCCTGATTTGAAGCTTGCTACAGGACCCAGGTTGTGAGGGGCTGTTGCTGCTCTTGGACCTCTCTCACTTGTCATCCTAGTGAGATAGACCTTTCCTGCTGTGCTGGTAAACTGCCTCCCTGCTTCTAGATCAATTCTGAGGCAGTTCTCTAGTCATTTAGAGAAGAATTTGGGAGGATTTCAGAGGTTTTCTTCTTTAATTTGTCATTTTGGTATCAGAAATCATCTCTGAGTAGACTTCTTCCAACTGTCCTAATAATATAAACAGTTAAACTTTATAAAAGTCCCTTTATGCTTCTCTCAAATCATATCTGAATATTAGATTTTCTATTCATTTCTAGTCTTTTCATCAGGAATGTCTGAAAGTTATCAATTCATTAAATATCCATGTTTTACCCTGAAAGTTTATTCTGGGTAGGTTATTCTTGATTGTAATCCTAGCTCCTTTATCATTCAAAATATTCCAAACTCTTCATTTCTTTAACATGGTAGCTGATAAGTCTTGCGTGATCTTGACTATGCCATTATTATACTTGAATGACCTCTTTCTGGCTATTTGTGGTATATTATTCCCTTGATCTTTGAACTATGGAACTTGGCTGAGATATTCCTGGGAATTTTTACTCCAAGATCTCTTTCAGTTCCTATTTTTCCCTCGAATTCCAAGACATCAGAACAGTTTTCCTTTATAATGTTCTTGAGCAAGTGAGGTCTAGACTCTTTTTTAAAAATGGCTTTCAGTTAGTCCAATAATTCTGAAATTATCTCTCCTTGATCTGTTTTCTAAGTCAGTTGCTTTTCCAATAAGATGTTTCACATTTTCTTCTATTTTTTTTTCATTTTGGGTTTTTTTATTGTTTATGTCCCATAAAATCATTAGCTTCCACTTGCCTAATATTTTACTTTGGTAAGCATTTTGTATCTTCCCCCTTCCCCCGCAATTGGCCAATTCTGCTCTTGAAGATTTGTACCTCTTTTATCATTTAGTAAAATTTGTTTTTTAACAAGTTCTTTTCTTCAGTGGGGTTTTATACCTTATTTATAATTTGGCCTATATTAGGTTTCTGTTTTAAGGAATTCTTTTATTCACTATTTTTATACCTTCTTACTGAGCTATTGTCATTTCAGTTTTCTTTCATAGCACTCATTTTTTTCCAATTTCCCCTCCATCACTCTTATTTGATTTTTAAAATCAATTTTTAGCTCTTCCTGGAATTCTTTTTGAATTTGTGTGCAACTTACATTTTTCTCTGAGGCTTTGCTTTAGTTGTCTCCCTTTAAGTTTGTGTTTTGATCTCCCTATTACTATAGTACCTTTTTATTGTCATGTTCTTTTTCTATTGTTTGCTCATTTTTCCATTCTATTTCTTGACTTTGAACTTTATGTTAAAGTTGATCTCTCCTTAAAAGTTGGGTGTATCAGGCACTATTTCAGGCTATTTTTTTTCAGAGCTAATTTTAGGGGTTTGGAAGTTTTCAGTGCTTCTACTGTGGGGTTATCCCAGAAGAGGTGTGGTCACTGCTCTCTGGTCTGCACTCTGGTCCTTACCCCAGGAAGAGCCCCGATCCTTTGGGGCCATAACTATTTATCAATAACGCTCCTCAGAATCCCTTTTCCCTTCTGACTGAGTGTTCCTCTCTGCCCTAGAACTGTAACATAGAAGCAAATATGAGTAATGGAGCTGCCTAGTTCTGTGCCCAGCATTAGCACAGGACTCCCCCATAATCTCTTTATTTCCAGTTTCTATGCCCCTTACCACCTCCCATTTAAGAGTTCCCAAAGCTTCTGCTGCTGTTGCTGTCTCTATCTCCAAGCCCCACAGCTGATGTTGCAGCTTATGGGATGCTCCGGACGCCACAACTTCAATGTCACATATTCTCCTTCCAATGTCCTGAATTGTTTTGGAGTGGAAAAATGTCTTTGGAGTGGAAAACTCTGCCACTCCAGATTTTGATTTGAGATATTATTTTTTATTAAAGCTTTTTCTTTTGAAAACACATACATGGATAATTTTTCAACATTGACCCTTAAAAAAACTTGTGTTCCAAATTTTCCCCCTTTCTCCCACCCCTAGATGGCAAGTAATCCAAAATATGTTAAAATATATGTTAAATCAAATATAGATATACATATTTTTACAATTCTCTTGCTGCACTAGAAAAATCAGATCAAAAAAGAAAAAAAATGAGAAAGAAAACAAAATTCAAGCAAACAACAACAAAAAGGTAAAAATGCTACATTGTGATCCACATTCAGTTCCCACTGTTCTCTCCCTGGGTGCGGATGGCTCTCTTCATCACAAGACCATTGGAACTGGTCTGAATCATCTTATTATTGGAAAGAGTGAGATTTTATTTTTAAAGTTGTTTGAAGGGGAATGTTGGGAGAGCTCAACTGTAGTGCTCCTTTTACCACAAGATTCTGCCCTCATGGGGAAGTTTTTATACATCTTTGTGGCAAAAGCACAACTTCCTCAGAAAATAAGTTGACCCTGACCTCATCCAAATATTTTTATGAGATCATCCATTAGGGACATATATATCATAAGGTGGTATGGGTGATGTCAGAGGGAGCAGGGTATATTAGTCAGTTGGTACAATGTGGGAAATAATTAGTAGGAATTTTGAACTAGAGAGAACTGGACAAAAAAAATTAACATGAATTTCACCATTTTCTCAGTAAAATAAAAGGCTGAGAGAAAAGACAATGCAGAGAAAGTTCAGAAAATATAAGGGAAGGCATGGAAAAGCTTCTGTTTGGTGAGACAAGGAATCAGCAAGAAATAAAAGAACCATCTTGCTTAAATGAACGCCCAGTTTTTAATTTGGATAGCATTAATTTATAATGTACCAAATCAGCACAATTTGGACACTTTCTCCTCCCTGAGAAGAAGAAGAGGCAAATGGTGGGAATTCAGGGCTGACCTATTGCAAAAGCAAAAAGGTCAAGAAGGTAAGGGGATTCATGAATTGAAAACAATGTAGAGTTGGATGGAATTGGTTCAAGATTGGAAATGGAGAAAAGAGAGGTCAAAGCAAATATAAAAGAATGAGAAAATATTATGGAATGGAGAGACTGGGAATCTGGATGAAGATGAATAGGTTTACAAAGGCTTAAGTACAGGGGTGGGAGGAAGGTGGAATGGTAGTTTGTGGAAAGATAGAAAAATATCAGAATTTCTAATTAAAGAAGTGGAATACTTATGAGTAATGGTGAGATCCAAGGTGTGACTGGATATGTGTGATTGAAATACATTAAAAGTCATGAGATTTAAGGAAGCTGAGAGGATTGGGAGGTTAAGGAGTTTGAGGGAGCAGTGGCAATGTAAATACTATTGTTTCCTAGCATAAGAGCAGAAATTGTTAAGAGGAAGACAGTGAACCAGCTAATGACTTAATAAAGGAAGGGAAAATGGCCTGGGAAGTCCGTATGCTTGATGGAGGTAAGGGGAGAGTCTGGAAGTGGCAGTTAGAAATAAAGGATATTCCAGCTCCTCCTTTAGGACCAGTGGATGTGGAGGTATGTAGATAGGGTCAGGAATTTGGACAGGAGGAATGGAAGTATAGTCCTTGCTGTAATGTAGAGCATGCTGAGGGATGCACTGCCTTTTGGGGTAAGTTGTGTTCCAGTGAGGGTTAGTAGATATGAGTGTGAGACAATAGCTCCAGGACCAATAAGGAGTTCCTCAGTGTTAATCACTTTAGTAAACAAATTGTGACTCCACCAAATACCAAGGCCTCCACTACTAGCTCACACACTTGACTGCCTCAATTAGGCTACCCTGATTTCAGATAGCTCCACTATTTATGAGAGGTATGTGCTGTGAATTTTAGCATCTATTAATTTAGGAATGGGAGGATATCCTGAATGATGGAGATTCTGGTAAATCTCAACTTTGGTGAGTTGAGCTCTGGATCCCATGGAGTCTTAGGGGATTGTCATTTATTTAGTCGTTTCAGTCATGTCCAAGTCTTCAAGATCTCAGTGAGCAAAGATAGTGGAATGTTTTGCCATTTATTTTTCGAGATCATTAAGGAAGCTGAAGCAAACAGGATTGAGTAGCTTGTCCAGAGTCACAAAGCTAATAGGTGTATGAAGCCAGATTCTAACTCAGGAAGATGAATTTTCCTGTCTACAGAGACCAGCATCCTATCCACCATATCACCTAACTAACCCATATCCTCTACAAGGGATAGATATGTAGATAATATTATCATTTACACAGAGGGGAAGAGTCAGCACTGATTCCTAGGAAATGATGATCCATTTGCTTACACAGTTTGCACATTGGAGAAAATAGGATTGAATAACTAAATAGTTAAATAAAATGCATTAATACCAAAGGAGAAATTTTGTTGATGCCTCCTTTGTCAGAAAGTTCTCCGTGATGCATGTTAATATTTACTAGAGATATAATCTTCTATTGAACTGTACAAATCAGATTGCTCATATTTGTGAAAATGGCAGAAATTGGCTAGACAGAGAAAATAGAATACCATATAATGGTGAAATCAAGGTTGCCCACTTCTGAAAGATCTATCATAATTCCATATGGTACCCAACATGCTTTCAACTCTCAAATTGATTTCTTTTATCTATTTTCCCCCTCTTAAGGGAAAGAAGTTTGCCTTTAATGGAGATACTCTGGATATCGCTTTGCTGGGCCATTCAACTGTCCCCACTGAACCTATTGTGGTATTTGTCCTAGAACATCTCTTTCCTTTTAGGCTGCCCTAAACCATTTTAAACATTCTTCACTGCTATTATTTGAGTATTATCCTCAGGCAGCTGGTAATATGGCTCTTGAATTAACAGCTTTGTTTTCATGCCTAATTACTGGAGTTGAGTGTCCCACTGGGTCTTCAACATATCAACACCATCCTAGGAAGTGGGAAGACTCTCCAGTTCTGGGGGTTTTGGATCCAATCTCTAAGAAATTATCCAGTATGGATAGATTGCTCTCCTCCATTCCTCTGAGTGAAGTCACCTAGATCTCAAGGTCCATTCCTCCAACACTTTGTCCTCCCTCCCCCAATACCATACGCCCTGGGGGAAGTGACTCAGATTCTCTTAAATGGCAGCTCTTTTCTGGGGAATGGTTCATACATGACTTCCCATAAAGGGCCTATGGGACCCCAAAGGTGTAATTTTTTGGAAATGCTTCACTTTCTAACCACATGGAAGATATTAAACTGTTTTTGCCCAACTATCGTGAATGTGAATTTACCTGGAAGTAAAGAGATTCCTTCTAACTGATTTGCTGGCTCTCCTGAGTCTCTGAATAAAGATGAAGAAGAGTCCCTCATCAGAGGCTTAAGATCTGGTATCACCCTTCTCACCACTTCCTCATGGGGCTCCCATCCAATACTTACCCTCAAAAAGCCCCTCACTCTATCATATATCTTTTTTCCCTTTGTGATTGACTAAAAATGTCTTCTACAAAAGGATCCTCTACTTTCTTAAGCCTCTACAACTTAACATTCTTCCAAAACTGCTCCTCCAAAGTTAATGATGATCTTTTAATTTCTCAGTCTTCATTCTCCAAGGCTTCCAAGCTACCATCTTTATAATGAGGATTTTCAAATCTACCCCAACCTCTCTGCTGACTTTCATGAGTCTGGATGTCCAGTAGATATCTTAAATTCATTACCTTTCCCCTAAAGCCTTCCTCCCCACCTTCTCTATTACTGTAGGGGATGACTCAGACTCACAACCTATATGGCATCCTGGATTCCTCACTCTCTCTCACCGCCATAATTCCATCTGTTGCCAACATCTGCCCATTGCACCTTTGCAACATTTCTCAAATACACTTCCTTCTTTCCTCTGGTACAGGACCTCAGGACCTCATCCCTCCCTGGACTGTTGCAAAAGCTGTTTGGTAGTTCTGGCTGCCTTGGGTCTTTTTTCACTCTCCCATTTTAATCTTTTCTCCTTTCAGCATCAAAGTGATTTTCCTAAAGCACAGATTTGACTGTGTCACACACACCCTGTTCCACCCCATCCCCAATAAACTCCAGAAGCTCTCCCTTCCAGGAACAAATATAAATTGTGTTTTTGCCCCCCCCCCGCCTCCTACCTACCTTTCCAGCCATCTTACCCTTTACTCCCTTGCCACATCTGGGCCAAATTACACTGGCCTTTTTGCTGTTCCAGAAAAAGACACACCATTTCAGCTCCAAGTATTTTCTCTGACTGCCTCCCCCATGCTTCTTCAACTCCACCTATTTATGACCCTGGCTTCCTTTAAAGTCCCAATAAAATCCCATCTTTTAAAGGAAGTCTGTCTCACCCCCCCCCCCTTAATCTTAGTGCCTTTCCTCTGTTAGTTATTTCCTATTTATCCTACATATAGCTTATTCTGGTTTTTTTTTTTTTTTGAAGGGTTGGAATTTTATTCTCAGTGCTTAGCACTGTGTGGCACATACTAGGTAGTTAATAAAATGCTTACTAAATAACTTCATTTTTCACTGTTTTCTGGCTCCTTCTCTATTGCCTATAAACATGACTGTCTCTCCCAATCCAAAACAAACCATCTCATTGATCTCTCCATCCCTGTAAGTGTCTTTTTACATCTCTCTGCTGCTGCTCTCCTTCAGGGGACCATCATATTTTTTTTCCTTTTACCAACAAAAATCTCTGGCTTTTGCACCCCTCCCCCCAAATCAGATTTTTCCAATAATGACTCAGGGATGAGGTGTGTCCAAAACACTTGCCTCCTAGAAGCACTACCCTTGCTAGATAGGTTGTAGAGTTTTTTTTTTCTCCTTGAAGACAGAGAACCTGCTCTGGGACCCAACTGGTCCAGAAGATGGACCAACTGACACAGCTTCTTGTTCATGGAGTTATCTCCCCTCTGACCTAACCCACTGCCAACTGAGTCACCATACCTTTCTGACAGGATGCAGTTCCATTTTGAGAGAGCAGGCCTGTATTTACATCAGCTGGCTCTCTAACCTTTGAATATTCTTTTTTCGTGTTATTGTTTAAAAAAAAAAACACCTTTTGTTGAACATTGGATGGCTTCTTTCATTTTAATTTCAAAGTGGTTGGGCAAGTACCATAGCTTAGCTGCCAGGTATTCGTGTACCTGCGTGTGTAGTAGGTGAAGTTGGGGAATGTAGAATTGTTTCGCTGGAGTTCACTTTAGACCCCTTTGGGAGTTTTCTTGGCAAAAATACTGGGAGTGGTTTACAATTTAGAATTGGGGATCTAAAGTAAACAGGTTTAAGTGACTTGACCAGGGCCACACAGCTAAAGCCAGATTTGAACTCAGGAAAATGAGACTTCCTCATTCCACAGCCAATACTCTCTCTACTGCACCCCCAGCCACTCCTAGTTTGCATTAATCTTGACTTGAAAGGCCACTGGATTCTGATATATTATCACCTTAATACTTGTACTTGGTTTTCATCCCTAGTGATGAGTCACCGACTACCTATGGATGGACCTACAGGTAAGGGAAAAGCACGAAGACCTTCCCTACCTTAGCCCCTGTGACTATGACTACATGATCTTATTTTATCTTTTTAGTCTTTCCTGAACATAAGTGACCAAATATTTTGATAGAACTGGCCATGCTACAACTTTGGAGGTTAAAGAGCAAATGACCTGCTCGACCTCTCCCTGCTAGGGAAGATAACTTATTCATCAAGAACATCATCCCCCAAAGTAAACCTGGTGGAAAGTTCATAAAAGGACTTTCAGTAAAGTCCAGTTCCTTCAGTAAAGGAAATTTTGTAGTCATTATTTTGAGGTCACTCTCCGGAGTGAATTCAATTCAATTCAATATAGGGAGACAAAGATCTGTAGGGATGTTGTGATACTTTAGTTTTTGCTAGACCTTCTTGACAGATATTCTGCAGCAAAAACTTAATAAAGTCAATAGAGGCAGCCTTGCAATTTGAAGTGACTAAAACAGTCATTGCCTTTTAACTCTAAATATCCTACTTTTAAGGATATATACAAAGATAAATAGAGAAGGCCCCTTGTATAGAAAAACAGAATTACTTTTTTGCAGAGAACTAGAAATGTAGAGAGTGCCTATTAATTAGGAAATGGTTAAACAAATTGTGACATAAAAATTACTTTGGCATAAGTAACAATTAAAACACAGAAGCAGTGTCACACTTGGTGTTCTGATGCAGTTCAGTAAGCAGAACTAGGAAAATAAATGTACACAATGACTACAATGTACAATATAAAGTGAACCATTCTATGACCAAATGTGGTCAAAACCCTATGTACCTTTCTCTCTGCACTACAGTTGGCAGTGGACAATAAGTATGGTGTTTACTTTAAACACATCTGATGAAAATTAATTTCTTTAGCCAAGCCGTTTATCAGACATAAAAGAACAAGCATGTAGTGATAAATGAATAGGGTATGCTTTAAAGATGCATTATGAGTATCCCAGTTGCTAAACAGAAAACATGGAATGTACATTAGGTCTACAAAAACTCAACTGTAGATAATCCAAGTAATTCACACTTCCAGTAGCATTTTTGGTTTTCTTTTTTTTCCCCATTTGCTGCAAGTGATGGAAAAACTTAGGATAGAGTACTGGGCTTGAAGTTAGGAAGATAAATAAAAACTAAATTTAAAAAAAATCTGCAACCAAATTAGGTAACCCTTATTGCAAACAATTATATCCTGACAAACCTGTTTCTACTCAAATAAAACATATTTACAGATTAAGCACATATTTATTTTAGTTTATTTAAAACATACAATGTTTCATTGAAACGGTGAAGCACTCTTTGCCAACAACCATACCTTAATTGTTGGACCTTACAGTACAGTGAGTATATACAATATGTACAGACTTTTAACACCTGTGTAGGAAGGCCTTTTTCAACAGATCACATTTGTAAGTATTGCATTTTAAAAAATAAAACCTCCATGAAACAAAAATGAATCTGCTCTATTTTGATTTCTTCAAGGTTTTTGATTTAAAAGACGCTTGTTTATTGCAAATACAATTTAAATTTTTGTATGTGTTCTTACACAAGTTGGTAGCTCATTTAACTCTAATTGTCCGTATGGCAATTTTTAGGGGAACATTACTTACAGAGGCATACCATCATAAAGAAGTAATAAACTAAGAAGAGTATGTACATTTAAACCCAATACCCAAACTTGTATTATATACAACTTATTTACAAATATATACTGACACATGATATATGTACAGAGTATCATAAATATTGAAAAATAGGTTAGCTTTAATGGATTAATGTTGTTCTATAAATTATATTACAGTTATGACTGAAATATCTGTGGAAGACAGTAATGTAAAAACAAGGTGACAAGACAGTGGTTTAATACTGAAGATTGCTCATTAATGAGGATATGTTTTAGGAACCTCAAGGCAGACAGGTTAACTTGTAGGAAAAATCATGCATTGGAATACAGCCTAGCCAAGTGGTAACAGCCAAAGATGATAGGGGAGACTTCTGACATCCTTCTGTTGTAAGAAAAAGAAGTTCTTTTTTTCCTGATTTTGCTGGGAAAAATAAATGACCTAAAATGATCCCATCCATTTAAGAATGAGATATGTTTTTAAAAAAAAAAATGTCTTCACATGGCATTCCCATATAATTTTCAGGTGCTAATTTAGCTAGTGATTATTTCCAAGAGCTCAAGGAGGAATGCCAGTTCTTGTTTTGAACTAGAATTGAGCTCTGGAAACCATATGGGGTAGTGATGGCCCACTCAAAAATATATAAAATAAAACAACAGTGCATATTCTCTAGATTGTACCTAATAATTTTAAATACAAAATTAATCATTGGTCTCATTCAATATATCACTACTGGTATTCTTCCAGTTGCATGAGATCTATAAATTATAGATGTTCGTGGTCCGTAACCTTACCAGTCACATAGAGTACATAAGAATGCTGAATGACATAAAACCATGTCTGCCAAATTCTGACTCTTTCCTAGAATTGAACGTAGTTCAGTTCAAAAAAAATTTTTCAAGTCAGATAATTCCAACATTTGCTTCTCCCAACCACTATATGGAATTACGTAAATTCAGGTTTCTAGACATTATGCCAAATGAGTATAGTACCACAACTGTTTGATAACATATTCACCATACACCTTAACACACCATAAATGCGCTCTTAGAAGCCAGGTTTAAATTCACATTTTTCTCTAACTGGGATCAAAATGAAACAAGTGAACATGCAGAACCAAAAAAGCTTCCTACACTCACGTTGCACTAGTTTCTTTAGCCACTGATCAGACATAAACAATCCTAAAGTGAGTAAGTATGAGATGACAATCCAGTGCATATGAGTTTAAAGAAGCATTACTGCATGGGTATCCTAATTGCCTGTACAAAGAGAACTTGTATTATAGGCCAAATACTGGTATAACCCATGTATTAGGCCTCTAGTGTAGATAGGACAAGAACAGAACTAAACAGTCATTTATCAAGTAATTCACACTCCCAATAGTGGATAAATAATGAGAAATCCTGTTAGTTCAGAAGTTTCTGAATACAATGGTTAAAACCTACAGCAAGCAGATCCTAGTCATCCACTGCTGCAAGTCATTTGCAAGGAGCAAATGAATTTTCAGGTGACTTAAAAACCTAACCATAGCTGTCAATGTAACTCTAGAAATAGGTGGTGCAACTGAATAAACCCTGTTTTACCCAATTGCACTATTTGGTACCTCAAGTTCTATATATTAGTTCTTTATTTACCATAGAAATATTTGTTTCTTATCTTCCATTTTACTGGGCAGAAGGCTTCAAAAATTTTGTAATTTGAATCAAACGGGGGGTACAAGAAAAAGGAACACAAAAAATAGACATAATTTTAATCTGATTTGGGATAGAATATCAATTAACAAATGTTTACTAATTATACCTTTTAGTTAATGGATATTTGAATGAAATCTATGCTTCTAGTCAATGATATTTTTGCTCACATTGGTCTGAATGTATAATTTTCTTTAAAAATTACTTGTTTTGGATAAAAAAGTATTTGGCTTATTTTGCCTATAAAAAGGCAAGTTAATTCATAATACTAATAGTTTTAAACACTAATGAAATATTTTTATTTGGTCTAATGACCTTATCTGGATAAAGTTCAAAAAAGCAATTTCTTAAAAGTAAAATAGTGCTTTTGAAGTCTTTGTATTTTTTGGTACAAAAAATAATAGTGTTCTCTCTAATGGTTATTTCAACACTTCACTGCAAATTAATAATTATTTCTTACATCAAATGGTTCCATTAGGCACATTCAAGTAAAATCATAAAATATCCAAGTTAAACAATGAAAAAAAAGCCAAACATGTGGCTTGATAAAAGTTAAATTTGTCCATTCTCTGGAATGGAATAAAATTGTCACTTCCTCTAGCAGGAGACTCATGTGGTTTGTTGTTAATTTCCATTTTTTTCATGCAGAACAGCTTCTTAAAGAGTTCATTAATTCTGCACAGGAAAAGAACCAGCAAAAAATCTGCATTGCAAAAGGAAGTGAAACTGCAAACATAAGTGAAGTTCCGTTTGAGTAGAGAGTTGACTGGTATTCAAGTTCGCAGTTATGACAGCTAATGACCATCTGAAGAAGCATTATGGATCCAATCAAGAACAATCAAAGTCATGCTTCCAATCATTACAACAAAGCCACTTAGCAAGAAGAATACAGCCTAGAACAAAGAAACATAATTTAAAAAATTGGTCAGTAAACAGAGACTATCCCTATCAAGTAAAATCTACTAAAAAGAATCTTATTATTTCTACTAAAAACATTTCTCTCATTTTTTTACAATACCGTAAAAAAGCAGTAGCTAATTAAAAATTTCTAACATGTTAAGGAAAACTTAACTAGATTTCTAGTCATAATAGAAACTTTGAATTGCCAATACATCATGCTTTGGAGAACAATCATCTATAGAACAGATGAGGGAACTTTGAAAAAAAAAACAACCATGTTCTCAGGAGCAAGGAAGTAATTCAGGCCACCATCATACTAAAAATAAAAAGTTCTGTCTATCCACCCATGTCACATACTAGCACTTTAGATTACTTTATCTTAACAATTTTTTACAATTGCTGATATTCCATCCATTCACTTAAAAAAAAAAAAAAACAAACTATTCTTTTCAACTATGTTAAGTTACAGTTGTCTATACACAAGCCAATTTCACCTAGAAGTTCTAACAATGTGAGAGAATATAGGAGGAGCACCCATTTGTGCTATTCCATTGAACTGGCTGCAATCAACAAATTAAATTAATGTCATATAAAATCATTTCAATTTATCCTGAAGCAAACAGTCTGGCTATAAGTAACCAGTATTAGGTAATTATTAATTGCTGCAATGAAGTTATCATGGATTTTCTCCCCCCACTCACCCCAATCTTCTGCACAGATTTCATTGATTCTTTCTTTACAAGTTTGATATAAAAAGCAGAAGGCAGGATAAAAATCAACATGGCAGCAGCAGAGGCACCTATTTAAAAAACAGAGTTTCGCTAAGTATCAATTAGCAGGTCAAATGGTTATCAAAAAAATGTAGAACTTTCTTAATTCAAAACTTACCAATGAAACCAAAGATATCTCTAATAGTTGGAACAAAGATGACAAGCAAATTGGTAAATCCCAAGATAGACACAGTAATAAAACTATGACGCCACCAGCTGAAATCCTTTGCTGGGCACAATAATTGAATGAGTGAACTCCGGATCTATGCAAGAAAAGGAAAAAAAAGAATTAGAAAAAAATTGATAAGGTAATGGAAAAAAGCAAAATGAAGTTAAAGATTATGAGGCAAACTACAACTATTAACCACTTTTCCAACGTGAGAGGTTTTTTCCCCTTTTGCTCTCTTAGAAACTTGAACAGGTTGCCATGTTTTTGATTATACAAAAATGCCTCAGTCTGAGAAGTCTAGAGCGTTTTCTTTTGTTTTTTAAGCTTTGTTCTTTGAAAACCCACCTAGCAAAAACTTGGGACTATTTAGCAGTGTAACAGTAGGTAAAAAGGGAGAAAAGCCAACAAGAAGTTTAAGTTCACATAAAAAGAAATTCACGATTATAAGAATGATTGAACAATACTTACTGGGAAAATCACTACAGGTACTGTCAGTGTAACAGCCATCAATACTGCCAAACGTACGATGAGAAGAATAATATCAGCACCCAGTACTGCAGAGTAAGTATGAAGCAGTTCGGGTTCGACGTGTCCTATGAGGAAGATGAAAGAAATGAAGGTCATAATTTGTTTACAAAGAGATAAATTTTGTCCATTAGATGCTCGAAATGACTTCAACAGGATCTGTGGACAAGTAACTGAGCAATATTTGGCCAAAAGTTGGTAGCTACTCACAAAACAGGGCTGTAAGAGGCCAATAAGATTAATTTGGAATTATGTAGTTAATACAATTAAAAAAACATTAAGTGGCACATTTTCAAAGAATCAAGTGTAGATTTAGCCACATGAATTCCATTAAAAACAACAGGAGCCAAGTAGCTAAATCTTAATGCTTGGCTTAAAGTATTTTTCGGGGAGGGAAAGAAGGGCAGCTAAGAATAGGGAAAAGTCCCTTTAAAGGGGATTCTACTTTATTTGAAATTAACAAATGGATAATATACTAAATTTTTAGGGTCTAAATTGCAGGGTAAATTATAATAGCCAAGAAGAGAGGAGGGGGGGAAAACCCTATTATAAGCATATGCTAAAACCACCTTCAAATATTAGAAAAATGGCATGTGTAAGAAGGATTAGATTTGCTTTATATTCATGTGAAAGGGGTTACAACTAGGTCCCTCCCTAATTTTAGTGTAATATAAAGAATTATTAGCTATCCAAATAATTAGCTATCCAAAAATGGAATGAGCTGATTTGCTAGGTAATTAGTGGAGCTGGGGGTGCTCCATCACTAATGGAGCAGGCAGTGAGCACACTGGAAATCTTCATTATATTCATGCATTTAGCCAGGGAAATTAAGGGTTGTACTGGACATCTGTAAGGTCTCTTCTGAATGGGATTTTTTTATTCTATGAAAGATCCAGTAATGCAAGTTCTTAGTTTAAAATTTATTCCTCTATGGGATTGGGGACTTTTGAGAAGTCTATATTCTTTGATGGTAAGGTATAAATAAGGATAATTTCACTGTTAACTATTCAATGATTTTTTAATTGTAAACTGGACATTATTTACCGTAAAATGTCAAGTATCCAAAGATGGCGGCAAGCAGGTACATGAGAAACATGGCAAAAAAGGAAATCTTGGACACATTCATCATTCTTCTACGACTTCGGCTATTTAATTGGAAGGAAACATGCAGATAGATCTTTAGCAATAAAAATGCACAATATGTTACCTTTTCCCATTTTTCCATTTTTGCGTGTACCAATCAGTAGCGAACATATAAAATACTTACCCCTTCAGCTCTTCATAAATAGGAAGAATGGCAGGATGGCAGACAAATGAAAATGTCAAAATTGGCACAGCATAGACAGTCTGAAAAGCAAATATAAGAGGATTATTGAACATAATGCTATGACTGGCTCATCAATAGCTACTAAGGAAGTACAAAGCTGAATGCTTTTATTCTCTTACAAAACCTTAGAATTTCTTCTTATTCTTCTAATTTGTTAACCATGTAGGTGATAACCTAATCTTCCTATTCTTATTTCAGTTACCTACTGTTCATTCTCTCTCCTTTTTAATCTGGTTAAAAAAACACAATATTTTCCATAGAACTCTTAATAACTAATTAGTTCAACTAATTATTATTTGAACTATATACAACCTTGTTCATCCTTCCAATTAATATACTTTCAGTCAAATAATTTAATTATTCTTAACTCTATACTTTTAAAAAAAGGAAATATTTATAGGAAGTTACCTGTGAGTTGAAGATAAAGTACCGTGGTTCACAAGAGTCATCATTAGTCAGGTTAAAAGAGGTTTCTGGTGAAGATGTAAAAGTTGATGTCAAGTGCATTACTGTGCTATTTACTGTCTCATTTAACAGTGTAGCTTCTAAAGGACACGAAATTTGAAATTTCTTGCACATCACCTAAAAATAAAATTACACAAATTTGTATTTTTGTTTATCTATACATGATGACAAAACATCATAAAACAGTTCTACCTGAAAATGATATATGATGTAGCTTAAGAATAAAATTATACCTACCACAATCAGAAAGAACACCATACACAGTAAGGAAAAGCCACTTGTATATCCTAGATATCCTGCAAGAGCATGGAGAGGGAAACCAATCATTAGGGGAAATGTGTTTCAGACAAGGTATTTTCTGAGATGAAAATTTTACTTTGTAAAATTTTGTAATTGTTGATTTGTAAAAAAGACTAGGTTTTTTTTTGCTTGTTTGTTTTTTAGCATTCACTAAAACATGGATATATTCAGTTACTTTAGAAACTAGGTCTGAAACCCAAAAGGTTATCAGTGAATATGATCAATGTTTTCAAAATTAAGAGATTATAGTTTAACAGATCTAAATTGCAAACAATCTAATTTAAAGATAAACTGATACCTGATTAGGACTAGGGAGTCTAATTTCTTATGAAATGTGCCATGTAAACAATACTATTAAAACTTAATGTTGAAGAGAAAAGCATTCCTAAAATTGACTGAAACCTTCTCTTATGCTAATTATAAACAACAACAAGTAGCACTCATCTTTCAAAGCCCTGGAATTTTCAAATGTTGATCTTTAACATACTGTGACCCCTTGGCAAATGCTGGGCCCTCCTCAGAATCCCTCATCACCTCCAAGTGACAGGGCCCTTTCTAGGGGCCAGAAACAATTTATAACTAATGACTGTTCTAAGTACTTAAAGTTAGACTTACCTAAATTTCTCAGCAATGACAAAGGAAGAATCAGCACCACGGATACCAGCAAAACTAAATAGTCACCATTCAGGTACCACTCTCTAAAGAAAAAGGGAACAATAGTTTTTAAAACTGATCACAAATGAAAATCTGGTTTCTCTTCAAGAAAAACATTCACCTGGCTCCTTTAAAACCAAATGCCTATCTCAAAATAAACCTTTAGAGACAGCTACCATAAACCCTAGACAAGAATCATTTTGTGAACTTAAAAAAAAAAAAGTAAGCTGAAGGACATATTTGGAAAGGCCTGTTCTTTTAAGGAGTTATAGGAAAGTTACTTTGGGGAAGAAAAAACAATCCTATACTTTGCTGTAATAGATGGCTATGTTCACTTAGTTTAAAACTGGGTCTGAAACCAAGAGGGTTAACAGTGTAACTTTTGTCCCACTGTTTATTCTGGGAGCATTGCCAACTAATTCATAACATAAAATGTTCCTTAAAGGCTTGATACTAATGCCACAAACAAAGCAGCACTGTTAAGCAAGTAATCTTATCTTCAAGCATTTTTACAAAGATTATACATCAACTTTGTCATTGCTTTGGTTTGTTATTTTTGAAGTTGGAAACAAGAAATTTCCTAAGTTTTTCATTTGTCAATTAATAAACTCAAACATTTCAACAAGAAAATATTTTTATGCTTGGGTAAAATAAAATATATGCAGTCATGAAGCAAGAGCCCAAAATACTGGGACACTTACTTTATTCAAACAGTAAACAAATTATAAAGTTTTTCCTAAGCTTATAGGAAAAAAAAAAACATGTAATATTAGATCGGTTTATTTATTTCCATCGATGCATCAGAAATATTTCTTTCTATAACTTAATTTTTCCACTAAAAAAAAAATACTCAAGATTCTTAGTTTGTATTATCCTTTAGCTTCCCAAGCATTTTATTCCTCCCTCTTAAAATATCAGTATAACATAGAAAACTGCTACTTCAAAATTTAGGTTAATAAATCAAATTTCTGAAAATAGACTACTTGCCAGTCTTATGTTAATATGTAATATCATACTCAGAATATAAAGAAATTCTTCCCTTGTGCATATTATATAATACAAGCTAATGGTACTTGACAAAACAACTTTACTAAAAGCATAATCAGTACCTAAGAAAACTGTCATTCCTGATATTCCTCATTTTTCACAATTTCAAAGCTATAGAATTGATTGCTACCCAACTATTAACTCACTTTAGACAATCAAAAGCTTCAGACTTAAACATGATATTGAATTTAGTTTATGTGCTATAGTACATATAATATAAAGTACTTATTAGAATAGTGTTATATTCTAGCTTATATGACTATTATAAATACTCAATAAAAGTTAGATTCGAAGAACTAGCATGAATTTATTATCCATACAATTAAGTGGTTGATTAAAAGTTCTCAACTCATTTCAGTTCAATCTAGTAGGGGGGCTTTTCTAGCTCATATCCAAAGGTAATCAGCACTAAAACTTATAGATAGTAAATCAAAAATGCTCATGTTATAACCATCTTTGCTGAAAATTATCTATTCCATAATGATGCCTAGATAACAATGGCAATTACCACAGAAATTAATACCAGTAATTATATAATAACTTGTGAAGAATTAAAATACATTTGGACCTAAAAATATTGTTTTCCATTATTATTTTTAATCTGAAAATGTTATTAAACTCAGATTCTGCACATGTGTAGTCATTTTAATACTAGTCAAAAAAAATTGGAGACTTGCTATGGGTAATAAGAGTAAATCTGCAAGTCAAAATAGTAAAAGTAAAAGAATTTCATCGGAGTTTATTAGGAAATATAATATTCAGATATAGCTATACCTGCATACAATAATTTGCAGATAGATTAATATGGGAAATCAGCCTCAATTCCTCTAATTTTACTTACATTTTTCACACTTAAAAATTCAAATTTCTAAGTTGTTTTTCTTTTTTAAATATAATGATTCCCTTATGAGAAATCTTAACACGTACCCTTTATTATCTTCAATGCTCATTAATGCCTGGATCACCAACGGTAACTCATATTTCACTATGAAGAGGTAGCTTGACATAGCTGGAGGAAAACAAAATTAAACCATTACAAACAAGTCTAGACTTTACCACATGGTAAAAGTCATCAAATTGTGTCAACATTCAAATATTGAAATGTGCTTTGACAAAAATTGGGGAAAGTGGAGAAGGAAGGCAAGGGATAGCTCTGGAGAAGAGGGAAGACCAAGTTCAGTTAAAGTACAAGAAGATTCAAATGATTTTAAAAAATCTTACCTCCAATGTTTTGCATTGTAATTGATCCAGAAGCTGCAAGCTTTCCAGCCAGACCAAATGCTTTATGTCCTAACTGCTCGTATAATAAAGACCCTATAAATTTAAACATAGTTATAAATATGCATTTTAACAAAGAATAGCTATGAATAACTATGATTATGTTGAAAAAAATTAATTCTACTATACCTCCTTCATTTGCTGTCTTCAAAAGGAGATGAACAGAATACAGGGAAAATATTGACACAAATGTCAAAAGAATTCTGGTAAAAGAAAGACAGAGAACTCAGCTAGTTATCAAAAAGAATAATCGTATTTATGTACTATAGAGAATTTGGCAAAACAAGTTCACCTCTTTTATCCCTGTATGTGACTGATACATGCTTGCATACACACAATTATATACAAGAAATAATGGGAGATTTTTGTGGTCCTTAAGATAGGACTGGTGATATTTTCTGTGCTAAAATTATTACTCTCCTTAAGAATTATTCATTCACTTTTTCCAGCAGTAAAAATAAGTCTTACTTGTGCCTGGAACTCAAATTATAATTTATCAAGATAACTGATCATCCATGATACTGCCACTTTGGGTAGGTGAGAAAAATGCTTAACAAAAAAAAAACAAAAAAAAAAAAGGACCTTTAAGACTGATTTTCACAAAGAACTTCTCTGATGTCCCCTAGAATCTTCCTTAAGGGCAAAACCCAGGGAAAACAGTTTAATCAAAACAAAATTTATCTTTCAGACTAAATTAGGTGTGATGGAAATCTGTTTATTTTAGCCTATGTAATCCCAAAGAGCTGGTTAGAAATCCATATCCTTTAAACCTGGGGAAAAACCATTCAATATATCTTTAGATATTTTTGAAATTCTATTATACCTGAATTATTAAATAAAATAAACTTTATAAAATCCCTGTTAAAACATAAAGGTGATTTTTAAAAGAATTTGTTTTCAAAATGCTTTTATCCAGTCTTCATTTTGAAATGTAACCAATCAATGTCATTGGCACTACAAATTAATGTAAATAAGCACTAACCTAACATTAAAGATCAGTGAATCAGACTTTTGAGTACTGTTATTATGTATATACATACATGTATGTACACTCACCCACCTACCTGCATTTCTACCCATGCAGATACACACAAGGATACCCACACATTCACACACACACACACGTATCTTTGAAAGGCTAAAAAGAGACGGATGTACAACAATGATGTCACCTAAAATAAAAGTACTAACAATTGTATAGTTACAAATAAAATGTTCTATAAAGGACAAAAAAGCAATTAGCAACTTTATGATTTGAAGTTTGGAGTTTGTTTTTTTCTCCTTCGTTCCTCTCTATATACAACACCTGGCTTCTTATCAGATATCTTAAATTTGGTTTGCCCTTAATGCAATCAAGAGATTGAGTTTAGAGTGTTTTGAGTTTTAGGCCAGTGAAATTTAACATGAAGCACAGAACTGCAAAACTTGTTCAAAATACGGTTTCCAATCAAATAGAAAACACGAGACAGTGTCAGTGTTTCCATTCAAACTACAATAACACTTGTTTGAAACATTAAGACATTCATATTGTAGTAGTTACAAAAACCAAGTCACTTTGCTGTTCTGGGTTAAAGGCAGCAGATCAATCTCTAGGGCCCCTTCTAGTTCTAACATTCTTCAGTTCTAAGTCTCTACACTAGAACATTCAGAAACAGCTGATTCCAACTGGGACCATCTAAAGATAAACTCAATTACACATGTACTACTCTTTTTGACAAAGTATGGCAGTCTCCACACAATCAGACAAATTTTAGCATTTAAACCAAACAAGTCTAGACGTGTAAATATGATCACATCCAGCTCATTAAAAGTGGTCTGTTTTTTAAAGAATTGAAGGGGATCACAAATTTTAAATCTATTTATGGTTAATAGACTTGGCTCCTGACTAGAAAAAGATAAAAGGAATAAACAAACACAGCAATGGTGTAAAAATTCACTGATCCATTAGGTATTCTGGACTTAAGTTTTCAATAACTAGAACATACTCTAACTTAAGAAAAAACCTACTTTATACAAGTACTAGACAATTATTATAATAATAAAGGTATTTTGGTAGGTTTTCCCCCTGAAGAATCTGAACTGTTGAATGAAACTACAAAATGTTTATTATGCCAATTATGCAGCATAACCTGGTATGCTCATTTTTTAAAAAAAAAAACAGATACTTACACAAAAAGGACAATTCCAGTGTTAGCCATGGCATAAGAAAGCCCCAGGATTCCACTGCCCACGATAGCATTGCTCAGATTAAATACTGACATACCAAAAGAAGTCGTACCTGGATGCTACCATTCAAAGGAAAAATAGAAATCAAATTAAAAGAGAAAAATATAATTAAAATTTTGAAATCTAAGTATAAAGCTATTGCTCCCCCCCAAAAAGACAATTTTTTCCATTGCTTTTAACTTACAAAGTCTGTTTCATATTTCTTCTTTCCCAAATTCGATTCAAGCAAAAAGTTTTGATTTTCAGGATCCATATCTACATAATGGCTGCAAGAAAAGTTATTTGAAATGAGACTATTTATAGCAAATAACCACCCCAAATATACTGGATTTTTAAAAATTTAACACGGAAATATTATATAGATCATTCATGCAAACATTTACTGCAAGGGGAAGATAAAAAAAAGATAAATGTTTCTCTGTACTAACTTTCGCCACGGGAAAGTATATTTCCATAACCCCTCGGGGAACTTCTAAAACAAGATCCCCCAAATGGGCATTTTGAAAAAGAAAAATGCTGAAGTTTTCCTGACCTCTTCTTCATAGCAGCTTGTTTGGTGGGATATGAATAGGTGAAATCATTGCTGTTGGAACTGTAGCTACTGCTGTCTTCATCTGGAGAAATATTAAACCTGCCCATTTCTGTTTTAGTCATGATGGGATGCAGATGGGGAAGGAGCAGAGGAGACTTGGTTTAGTTTGGGAGTCAAAGAAGAACGCAGTCGGTGGTCCCTGGAGCGCTGCTGTTTCAGTGTATGCAATCAATCCAAAGGTTCAGCTCGGCTCCTTTTGTCCTTTGCGGCTGGGTGCAGCGCACACTCGCCCAGTCTGGGGAAGGTAAAAGGGAAACGTCAATACTGCAGTGGTCTCCTAGGCTGGGTCACGTGGCAAGCTGCTGCTGCCGCCGCCGCTGCTGCCGGAGAAGCTCATCAGGGCTGATTCATCCTCAGCCAGAGGAGTGGAAAAGTACCAGAAGAGAGAGGGGCGGGGGAGCTCGAGGAGGGAGAGGAAAAGTACAAGACACAGTCTATGGAGGAGAACAAAGATAATCTCCCACCACTACACACTAATGTGATTCAATCTCGAAAAGGCAATACCCTCATGCTCATGCAGAATTTAAAAATTACATCAACCCATACTAGATCAGTCCAAAAAGTGATCTTAGGTTCTTTTTTTTTTTTTTCTATTTTCTCTCTCGGACATCGTTATAGAAGGGGTGTGTGAGACACATTTCATACTGTCTTAGATGTTTGCAATTTTGGTGGCCTCGAATCATCTCGCACTTTTTTGTGATATTCTAAGCACTTCCCCCACCCCACCCCCACTTTGCTGGAAACCGCAAAGATAGAAGTATAATCTGCTGTCATATAATTTACTTTAAAAAAAAAAATAACTAACCAAAAGTTCCCATTCGTTCTTTAACAATGAATATATGATCAACCAAACAACGAAATAACCTCCCAGGCTATACAAACAGTTAAGGCCCCGTTTGTTTACACATTTACAGGAACAGGGTTCAAAACACCCCAGCTTTCCGGACAGGCCCCAACTAAGCCAGGAAACTGATGCAATATTGATCGTCGATTGTCACATATCCTGCGACCTGCATTTCCTATTACTCGCCCGAACCTCAATTCCTCGCTACCTATAGAACCTGGGCCCCCAGGATTTAAAATGATAAATGCAAATTAGTCACAAGACCGCACCAGAGGGATCACCAGCTTTGGGGCTCCCCTCCCCCTCCCTTAAAAAGATGCAGTAGCGGCCGCGGCCCCAGCTCCCTCCCTCCCCCCCCACCTCCCCGTGCCCGGAGGCTCTCGAGCCTCGGGCTGTCTGTCTGTCGGCCCTCAGGGGCGACCAACGCCCGCCCGCCGGCCAGGAAGAGGCCCAACAATGACCACCGACAGGCAGACGCCCAAGGCGAGATCCTGGGCTTCCCCCGACCCTCCCACTCGCGCCCCTTCCCCCTCCCCAAGCTGCTCCCCTCAAAGGTGATTCAGCTCGGGGTTATTATACCTTATATGATTTCGGGAGTTCTTGGTTCTGGTTCCAAATCTCACTAAAATGGTTTCGCCAATCAATTTTCAATGAAAGCCCAAACCGTAAAACAAACAAAAGAACTACAAACGGTCCAAAACAAGAATCGAGCGGAAAAAAAATAAAATAAAAAATCCTGAGTCCCCACCCAAATCCCGAGCGGTCCTGAAGGAAAGGGCAGCGTAGCTAGGGTGTCAGCGGGGCTGGGAGGACGCGTGGTGGACGGCGGGGCCAAGGCAGACTCTCCCGCAATAAGGACGGGCTCGGAAACGACGTAGCGCGGCTATGAAGAATTTCTCTGAGCTCCGGGTTATAGACTCGTAAGTAACAGACTACGTCAGCTGGAGGGAGGAGACAGCCCGCGGAGAGGACTCTCTCCTTTGTGTATCAACACCACCTGAGCTCCGCCCCCCTCTCCACCCACTGCTCGTCAATACCCTCCCCACCTCCCCAACCCCCCAACCCCTGGGGGGGGGGGCAGTCCACCCCTTACAGCCCCTACCTCTTTCAGCCTCTCTCCTCCTCCTCCCCTCGGCGTCTGCTAGCCCTTCCTTTCGCTTACCTTTTTCCCCCCCGAATGGCATTCTTCGAATAGGATCTTTGTGACCCTTTTCCACCACCTTCCTTCACAGAACCGAAATACCACCTCCAAGCACTTCCCATTGATAGTTATTTTCGACCCAAATTCAATTTTTGTCTATGCTTCTCCAAATCGCCTTTCTTCTAAGTCTCTGGAAGCAGCTCCTAAACTGTTACAGACACATCCTGATTCCTCTAGATTTGGGCAAGGGAGGAGTAGGGAGCAGAGGAGCAAGAATAAGAAACTGACTAACAAGTTAGCAACCTGGACCAGGTGCCTTGTGGATACCTGAGAGCTTCTCCTCAATCATCATACTTTTATTAACTTACCACCTCTTCTCCCCTCTTCCTACTCTTTCCCTTCTTTCCCTCCATTTAAAGGGATTTTATTTTGGGTTTTTTTTTTGTTTATTTTTTTTTTTTACTCGGTTTGTTGAAATGTCACACTGGGATATTTTTCTTCCATACTAGTCAGCTCTACTTGATCTCTTTTAAAAATAATCGTCCGGCTTATGTAAAAAACCCCATAGGTTCCTGCATTTTGGAACAGAAAGGTTTAAGATTCTCAATGTCGAAAGATAAGGCTATTTAGGATGATGGATCTGATAACCGATTGCTCTTTCTCTTTGAACCTTAGGAAGCTGGGTAGAAAAAGATTTTTTTTTTCTTTTAGTATTTTTCTTGAGGAGTTACTTCTATTTTGGTAACTCATGGGTCTTTCAACCCTTTGTAATCTTCCAAACGTTTTCTATTTTGCAACAGGATGTGGAGGTAAAAGGAAGTTATCCTATTCTGTTAGTATATTCCCTGACTCCAACATTTAGCAACTATCAGAGCAGTCTCCTTATGGTGCCCCATCAACCTCATGCTCTCTCCTGATTCAGGACTTTTCTTAATGTCAGAAAGTAAGTACTTTCTCTACTATAAAGTCTACCCTACTTTAATCTCTCCCTTCAACTTCTACATTTATTGTGCATACAGTAGGTATGAGAGGTAGCTGAAGTAATGGAAAGAACATCTGACACAAATTCAGAAATTTTTTTGCGTGAAATTATGTTCAAGACTAAGGGTCTCAACTTTCTAATCTGTAAAATGAGAATTACAGAATTGTTTGAGAAAAAGTACTTTGTAAATGCAGCTATATGTTTTGAGGCTCTGTATTTCAATTCCCTTCTTCAGCTCAGTCAGAGAGTATATAGGGCAAATGGGGTAACTTTCATTCCTGAAGTGCTCAAGAAGTTGCCTTTAAGCATGCTGTAGTTTCTTCATTGGGCTCCTTGTGGAACCAAAATAGTAACCAGGGTTACTACTGGGGCACTGATGGGGCTATGGGAAGCCTACCATTCTTGGGACCCTTCAAAGTCCAAAAATTCCTGAGATTAGGAGAAGCCAAGAAGCCTCTCCTCATTCAAGCAGTTCCCTCTCAGCATTTTGCTGAAATGCTCTTTCCAGGCTCAGCTCTCTTAAAAATTCCTAATTCCAGCTATTTTGATGCCTCAGCAAATCTTTTAGCAAATTAGAACACTTTTCAGTCATTTCACTTTAATAACATCCAAAATTTTTCACATTGGTTTATGATTGAGATTAACTAATTGATTAAGCATTTTATCACTAACATTAAATGGGGTGGGGTGACTTGTTTGATTTCCTCAATTGTCTTCCCTTTATACAAATCTCTTTTTTTTAATATATAAATATTAAATTACTATTTAAATATATATGGTCTTGTTTTCTCATTGTTTCATATATCTTTCGCTTAAGTCTTCTTCTGATACCTCACAATGGTGTGGAGGTGACATTAGGAAAAACTCTGGACTGAAAGCTGATATGGAAAAAGTGATGGACATCTGGTTTCAAATCCTAGCTCTTACCACTTATGCCACTGTGACAAAAACATCACTATATGACTGAGCAAGTCATTTAACCTTCTTTGCCCTTAGTTTTCTTTCTCATTTGGAAAATGCTGGAATTGGTCCTCAAAGGTCATTTCCCACTAAAATAGTATGCTATGATATGCTTAAAAGGTGACCAAGTTGCATAAATATTAGCTACTTTGTTTTGACTTCCTATTGGATTCCATTGCAACACATCTTAGAGTCAGGGATCATTTGAATATATCCAGAAGCTGTATAATTTTTCCCTTTTAGTCTATTTCAAAAGCATGGAAACAGATAAGTTGGGCTGGGAATTGGGAAACTTTTTTTACATGACAATCTGATTCACAATTTTAACAGGGTCATTTTGAAGTACAACTATTTATTCAGGATTTCTAACACCTGAGGTCTAGATTATCTGCTTCTAGTTGACATTGTGCTAGAGTGCAAGAAACAGTGTAATTATGTAAGTTCTAGCAAACTTAACCAGTGAGTACCAAAGTGTATCTGATCAGAAGCATTACAGTTTTATCTAATTTCTGAGCAAAATCAAAGATTTACCTCTAACATTCTAGCCAAGTACATTTATTTCTTCAGTAAATGTACTCAGAATAAGGGTCAGGTTCGAAACTGTGATCTGAATTTGAAGGAATAAGTCATCAAGGAAAATTCTCATTTGTGTGTTTATTTTATTTTTACAAATAGCCTAGGCACTTTAAAAAAAATCTTTCTTGGATGGTGTTAATGTACTTTTGTCTGATGAAAAAGCATAGGGCTCAAGATATTTCCCAAGGCTGGAACTAACTTCTCCATTTTGTGCAAACAGCTATTCTTTTTTTTTATTATTAAAGCTTTTTAATTGCAAAACATATGTATAGGTAATTCTTCAACAATGACCCTTACAAAGCTTTCTGTTACGAATCCCCCCCAGTCCCCACCTCTCCCCTAGATGGCAGGAAGTCCTCTACATGTTAATATATGTATACATATTTCCATACTTATCTTGCTGTGCAAGAAAAATCATATCTACAAGAAAAAAAAAAACCTGAGAAAGGAAACACAATGCAAGCAAACATTAATAGAGAGCATGAAAATATTATGGTCCACATTTCATATCCCTTTCTCTGGGTGTATATGGCTTTCTTCACTGAACAATTGGAACTGGTTTGAAGCATTTCATTGTTGAAGAGAGCCATGTCCATCAGAACTGATCCTCACATAGTATTGTTGTTGCCATGTATAATGATCTCCTGGTTCTGCTCATTTCACTCAGCATCAGTTCATGCAAGTCTCTCCAGGCCTCTCTGAAATCATCCTGCTGGTCATTTCTTATAGAATAATAATATTCCATAACATTCATATACCATAATTTATTCAGCCACTCTCCAATTGATGGGCATCCATCCAGTTTCCAGTTTCTAGCCACTACAAGAAGGGCTTCCACAAACATTCTCGCACATATGAGTCCCTTTCCCTCCTCTAAGATCTCTTTGGGATATAGGCCCAGTAGAAACACTGCTGGGTCAAAGGGTATGCACAGTTTGACAACTTTTTGAGCATAGCTCCAAATTGCTCTCCAGAATGGTTGGATTTGTTCACAGTTCCACCAACAATATATCAGTGTCCCAGCTTTCCCACATCCCCTCCAGCATTCATCATTACCTTTTCCTGTCATCTTAACTAATCTCACAAGTGTGTAGTGGTACCTCAGAGTTGTCTTAATTTGCATTTCTCTGATCAATAGTGATTTGGAGCAACTTTTCATATGACTAGAAATGGTTTTAATTTCATCATCTGAAAATTGTCTGTTCATATCCTTTGACCAATTATCGATTGGAGAGAGGCTTGAATTCTTATAAATATGAGACAATTCTCTATATATTTTAGAAATGAAGCCTTTATCAGAACCTTGAAATGTAAAGATGATTTCCCAATTTATTGCTTCCCTCCTAATCTTGTCTACATTAGTTTTGTTTGTACAAAAACTTTTTAACTTACTATAGTCAAAATTATCTATCTGGTGTTCAATTAAGAGTTCCAGTTCTTCTTTGGACATAAATTTATTCCATTTCCACAGGTCTGAGAGGTAAACTATACTATGTTCCTCTAATTTACTTATAATATCACTCTTTATATCTAAAGCATGAACCCATTTAGATCTTATCTTGGTATGTGGTGTTAGGTGTGGGTCAAGTCCTAATTTCTTCCATATTAGTTTCCAATTTTCCCAGAAGTTTTTGTCAAATAGTGAGTACTTATCCCAGAAGCTGGGGTCTTTGGGTTTATCAAACACTAAATTGTTATAGTTATTGCCTAGTTTGTCCTGTGATCCTATCCTATGCCACTGATCTACTACTCTATTTCTTAGCCAGTACCAAATGGTTTTGATGACCGCTGCTTTATAATATAGTTTTAGATCTGGTACAGCAAGGCCACCTTTATTAGCAGTTTTTTCATTAATTCCCTTGAAATTCTTGTTCTTCCAGATGAACTTTGCTACTATTTTTTCTAGATCTGTAAAATAATTTCTTGGGAGTTTGATTGGTATGGCACTAAATAAGTAAATTAGTTTGGGTAGTATTGTCATTTTTATTATACTTGCTAGACCTACCCATGAGCACTTAATGTTTTTCCAATTGACTAGGTCTGACTTTATTTGTGTGGAAAGTGTTTTGTAGTTTAGTTTGTATAGTTCCTGACTTTTCCTTAGCAGATAGATTCCCAAATATTTTATACTATCAACAGTTATTTGGAATGGAATTTCTTTTTGTATCTCTTGCTGCTGAACTTTGTCAGTAATATATAAAAATGCTGATGATTTATGTGGATTTATTTTGTATTCTTCAACTTTGCTAAAGTTGTGAATTGTTTCTAGTAATTTTTTAGTTGAGTCTCTAGGATTCTCTAAGTATACCATCAAGTCATCTGCAAAGAGTGATAATTTGGTTTCTTCATTACCTAATCTAATTCCTTTTATCTCTTTTTCTTCTTTTGTTGCCAAAGCTAACATTTCTAATACAATATTAAATAGTAATGGTGATAGTGGGCAGCCTTATTTCACTCCTGATCTTATTGGGAATGTTTCTAGTTTGTCCCCATTACATATGATGCTTGCTGATGGTTTTAAGTAGATGCTACTAATCATTTTAAGGAAAAGCCCATTTTTTCCTATACTCTAGTGTTTTTAATAGGAATGAGTGTTGGATTTTATCGAATGCTTTTTCTGCATCTATTGAGATAATCGTACGATTTTTGTCAGTTTGATTATCAATATAATTGATTATGCTGATAGTTTTCCTAATATTGAACCAGCCCTGCATTCCTGGTATAAATCCTACTTGGTCATACTGTATTATCCTGGGGATGACTTTCTGTAATCTCATTGCTAATAGCTTATTTAAAATTTTTGCATCAATATTCATTAGGGATATTGGTCTATAGTTTTCTTTCTCAGTTTTCTCCCTACCTGGTTTAGCTATCAGCACCATATCTGTATCATAGAAGGAATTTGGTAGTATACCTTCTCTCCCTATTTTTTCAAATAGTTTATATAGTATTGGAATTAATTGTTCTTTGAATGTTTGGTAGAATTCACATGTAAATCCATCTGGCCCTGGAGATTTTTTCTTAGGGAGTTGATTAATAGCTTAGTGAACAGCTATTCTTTAGGATGATTCTAAAAAATGATGTCTAACTCCAATTCGGTTCACTACATTTTGTTTAATACATAAAAGATTGTGTCAGTTTACATTCAACAGCACTGATAGGGCTCCAGTATATATGTGCCCATAAATCTGAAGGCTTGTCATCTACCACTATTTCTGATAAAGCCCAGGCACATTTTACTTTACTTTCCTCTCTCCAGTCTTCTTCTTACTGTCTTGTCTTTATTTCACATACCCTTCCACCTCTTCCCAACCAGATCTTGTTTTTTGTTCAGCTGGCTCCATTTGAGATTTTCTTGGCAAAGATTCTAGAGTGGTTTGTCAATTCCTCTTCCAGTTCATTTTGCAAACAGGGTTAAATGACTTGCTCAGGGTCGAACAGCTAGTGTCTGAAGCCAAATTTGAACTGAGAAAGGAAGTCTTCCTGACTTCAGGGCCCATCATTCTATCCACTGGGCCACCTCAATGCTTTCTACTAGATCTAGGACCAAGATAAAATGTATCCTGCTATTGTACCTAAAAGGAATATATCAGTTTGTTTCCCCATGGCCACACTTAACCATCTCTGGAACCAAAGTGTCTCTTTCTGGTCACAACTCTCCTATGTGTATTGTCTCCCTAATTAGACTATAAAGTCTTTAGAAACTATTTATACTTCTGTGGGATCCAGAGCAGTTAGACCATACTTGGCACCTAGAAAGGGTTTCATAAATTTATTTTTTATTCATTCATTTTTTCATTTCATTCATAGGGAAACAAACACCAGACTAGGTCTCAGATGCCTTAGTTTCTAGAGATGTTTTATTCCAGATGCCCTGAAATTCTTAAAACCTTTGTGTCTCAATTTTCTAACTACAAAGATGTCTACCTTCTCCACCTAAAGGTGCTTGTTTTTAGTTGAAAAGATTTGCTAATACCAAAGAGGCAACTGGTTTCCAGAGCTAGAACAAAAGTCTTAGCACTAGGGTCAAGAAGACTTTACAATCTCTATAGGGAGATTTACTCTAATGTCAGAAGTTACTTTACAATACATACTATAATTTAGTTCTACAAGAAGGGTTTCAAAATAACTAGAAAAAATATAATAATAATAGTATAGTTATATATTGTCATATAAATTGACAAAAATCATGTATTACAATAATTCTAAAACATGAATTCAAATTCAATGTTTTTTTTTTTAAAAAAAAAAAACTAAATTAATCCACAGATCTTTTGATCTTCATCTGGCTTTTTCTCCAGGATCTCCAGCAACATAGCCAGTCACTATATAAGTATGAATGTCAAATATTCTGTATCTCTAGCTGCCAAAGTCACTTTAGAACTGAATCTTAGGCTAGCCCTCCAAGCCATACAATTCTCTATCTCCTTTTGTAATAAAGTAATAAAAAAGATATTCCAATTTTACTAGGAGTAAGTATATACAGAGGTGGACAAAAACTGAGTCATAGGAAACAAATAAATAAAGTGGAGTTACAAAAAAGCAATTTTAAAATGAAAAGGGGAGATATAAATTCAATCAGTATTCAACTAACCTTTATTAAAAACCTACTTTGCACAAATTTATGGTCTCTAGATCAGATGTTCCCAAGATACAGGGGGTCCAAAAGTCTCAGTAATATTGTAATAAAACTTTTGAGTCACTTCGTATAATTGTTATGATCTGCCTGCTTTTCCTAAGTTTATTTTCTTTAGTATTTTAAATTCCTGTGTAAGCAGCTCAGGGACTGTAATGTTCAAGTCTAAGTGTGGTGATTCTACTGTCATTGATGGAAAAAATAGTTTGTTGTAATAACTTTTGCAAATCTTTTCCATTTCTCTATTTTCATTCTTGAATGCCTTTGGGATGACTTTGCTTAATTATATATCCTGTTAAGCCTTCTTTAGATTGGGTTGACTCTCTACTGCTTCCCTCTGCTGTATAATATTGTTCATAATTATTTATCATCTTTCTTCAGATTTTACAGATGTATTTATATTTTAATCCAGTGCTGCTTTTGTTGGCCATCTCTATTTGGCGAGGAGGTTAAAATCTTTACTAGTTTTCTGAGGTCTTCTGGCCTCTTTTGTGGCAATTAGTTTATATTGCTTTAACTTCCAGGTGGAATTATAGTAGGTGTCAATGTCATTGCAAATTTCCCTTTTTTGATTTTCGTTGTGGATAGGGATAAGGATTGTATTTATAATTTCATTGTTATTGAGAACTCCTAGATAAGGAAATTGCTTCTTCTCTATGCAGATTAGCATTTTCGGTAATTTATGTACTTAGAGAGCTACTTAGAATACAAGAGGTTAAAGACCTTAACCAGAATCACATAGTATGTTACAGATTTGACTTAATCCTAGCTCTTCCTGTCTTCAAGACCCAATGTTCTATTTACTATGCAACACTGACTCTCAGTCATTTAATTGAAGAGTTAAATATACTTAATTGTACCCCACATTTTTTCTCATTATTATTCTTTCTTATAAATTCTGAATTTGCCTCTGATGGCTCAACACCACACCTATATCTATGACAGATCTTATCCCATTTGTTGTAGTCAGTGTCTTTTTTTGTGATGTTAATTGGCTTATTTATGCCTACTTTTGTAATTTTGGATTTATCTATATTTATAAGTATTAATTTTCTTCTTTATAAGCTAGTCTTCTTTATGAAGAATAAATTCCTCAAATTCAAAAAAAAAAAATCAGTCAGTAATCATTTATTAAGTACTTACTGGGTCCAGGCACAGTGCTAGGCAAGTATTTATTGTACGAGGGAGTTCATTGTAGGAATCAAAAAAAATTTTAAAAACCATAACTATTTCTTTACCTCCTAAAGATTGACAATGTTTCTTCACAACAGCTCTGTGAGATTCATAATGAATATTGTATTATCTTCAATTTGCACCTGATGAAATCAAGGTACAAAATAAGTGAAGTGAATTTTCCATGGCCATATAGCATGTATGTCAGAGCTAGGATGCCTCCTTGGGTATTCTGATGCTAGACCAGTCTTCATTCCAATATAACATACTGCTACCAAGGATTGTAGGATTCAGATTTAGAATAAACTTGAGAGATTACCTAGTGGAATTCCTTCTAAGTAATTTTATTCACTTCTTATCAAGCTGCACTCTGAACCAATGTTCTCATAAGTTTACTGTCTTGACTTTTGAATGGACTGGTTTTAAGGGAGGCAGAGTGCAAAGCCTTATGGACTCACTCTCCCCTCCAGAATCACCTGTCTAATGACAAGACATATATGAAAACAACTTGGCCTAGGATGAGGTGGAAAGGGGGAAGTTATGTGGATAAAGAATGGGTCCTGCAGTCAGGAGAACCTGAGTTTAAATCTGCCTCAGACAGTTATTAGCTGTGTGACCCCAGGAAAATCACTTAATCCCTACTGCCTCAAAACAACAACAAAACAAAAACAAGAAAGATTGTAGTGGGAGACCTTGGCCTTTTAAAGCTAAGATTTTTCCCAAATCCCAGTTTGTCTGAGGCAGCACCCAGTGATTAAGGGGTTGGTCAGAACTGATCTAGAAGTTGGTCTAGTTTTTCAATACAAAAGAATCTGCCCAGGAAGGGAAAACCCTAACTCACTTCCAACTCTCAAAATTCAAACAATGAGCAAGAGACACTAGGGCTAGACTTACTACTGATCAGTGAAAGTCAGAATGATCTGGATTTAAAGGCATAGTCTAGTAGCTCCATTTGAATCACAATGGGCTTTTTCAAGGCCTGTTTTTTCAGACCGGTATTTCAAGAAATCATAAACGAAAACTACATGAGACAATTAATTGTCCCAGCTTTTTGAAAAAAATAAAATAAGTAGGGGGCTGAAATCTAGCCCTCTCCAGCACAAGATAACAAGTATAAAATATGTGAGAGCTAACTTTGCAGGGGAAAGCACTAATATGTGGGAGAAACAGGAAGCACCTTATATAGAAAGTGGTGCTTGAGCCTAATCTTAAAGGGAACTAGCTGAAAACATTCTTCTCCTAGGGCCTATGCATAGGCACAGAGAGGGGCCTTGGGAGTTTATGTATGAAGGACATCAAATGAGATAATATGGCTGAACACTAAAATGTATGGAGAAGAATAATGTATAAAAAGGCTGGAAAAGTTAAATGGGATAAGTTTGTAAAGAACTTTAAATGCCAGATGAGTTGATCCTAATGGGGATAAAAAAAAAACACTGGAGTTTGTTGAATTGGGAGGATAACACAGTTTGACCTGTGCTCCAGGAAATATCACTTTGGTGATATGTGGTAGATAGATTGGAATGGGGAGAAACTTAAGCCAAGTGGGTCATAATGACAGTCTGACTTAAGGTGATGGTGTGTAAATGGAGAAAAGGGACTATATATGAGAGATAGAAATATAAAGGCATAAATGACTATATTTGGCAACTAAATATCAGGATATGTTGATGAAAATGAGGAGTTAAGGATAACAACTGAGATTGTGAATTGGGGGATTAGAGTGGAAAGCTCAGAACAGAAACTGAGGAGCATTCAAGAGGATGGAAGACCTAAGAAAGATCAATGTTAAAAAAAAAACACAGAGAAAAGAATATCCAAGAGATGGTGATCAACAGTAATTTGTAAAAATATGTTACATCACAGAATAGCTTGGAATCACTGAAAGTGTTGCAAATTTACCAAATCTGATCTATCATTTCTTCTCTTATTCAATACTCCAGAATTGAGAGAAACTGGATGAGAATAGGATGATAATATTTAAAGTTATGTGACATTCATGGATATGCTGAAGTATTAAAGGATAGCAGAAGCCAGTTTTATGCTGTTAATAATAAAGTATATATCTTTCTCTGTGTGTCAAATGTGTTTGTAAAACACATAGGAAATACTTATTCCATGATCTTATTTTTGACTTAACAGAAATTAAAACTGACATATTAAATGAACACACACACATATGAATCCAATGTGAATTTATTTTCTTTATTTACAAATCAAATGCAGATGATATTTAAGAAACTGTAAGGAATATTTTGGAATTATATTTCAATCTTAAGCACTAACTTTGTTTTACTGTCTGTTTTTCCAAGGTTAAAGGATTTTGCATAAACATTTGATTCATTTAGGGGCATTTAAGGAATTCCTTTACTTCAATAATTTATCCATTTATTATCTATGCTTGCTGAGTTACATTCATTGACTTCTGTAGTTTCTTGCACTTTATCATACTATGAAATTTGACTATTCTGGATTAAATCTAAGCATTTTCATTTTTTTCTCAGTGGAGACACAGCTTGGTATAGCAGAAAGGATGACGGACCTGGACACAAATATTGCTTCTGACAGTAACTCTGTTACCATGGACAAGTCAACCAATCTCTTTCAGCCTCAATTTTCTCATTTATAAAATGGACATAAAAATTCTTAAGAGTACCATCTCATTGGATTGTTGTAAGGCTGAGATGAGATAAGATATATTATTACTGGGGAATGCTGGCTTATGATCATAGGATTTAGAGCTAGAAGGGACTTTTTGTCTTGTTCAGTCGTTTCAGTAATGTCCAACTCTTCCTAACTCCTCGTGGGGTTTTCTTGGCAAGGATACTGCAACGATTTACCATTTCCTTCTTCATGTCATTTTAGAGATGAGGAAACTGAGGCTAATAAAGTGAAGTGATTTGCCCAGGGTCATACAGCTAGTGTTTGATTTGAACTCAGGAAGATTCATCTTCCCCTATGCCATCTAGCTGGCCTGAAGGGACCTTTTAGCATCTGATAAAAAGACCATTCTTTTGTTCATAAAGGCTACTATTGTATTGCTGTGAAAATCCATTCACTCCATTCAATAAACTTTTATTAGGTACCTATCTTGTGTAAGGATATACAGGACACAAAACTACAGATGCTTTCTCTTTGGACTTGGTGCCTAGATCAGAGGCCATGTCCTGTGGGTCTTGACTCCTGTTCCCTCCCCCCCCCCCCAATCAGTTAATGCCTCAGAGGACTTGCTATATTTTGGCTACCTCCAATTAAGTTTCATTATTATTCCTAACTATCTTCTTGCCAGCTTTCTCATGTACCTTTCGTCTAATCCTTTTCCATTGCTGGAACATCATACTGCTATTGATCCTGAAAAGGGTGCCAACCTACCCCCTACTGGCTTTATTCACTCTGTGACTTTTCAAAACAAAACATCCTACTGACCATCACTCCTAAGGGTTGTCTCTGATAGAATATAAGCTCCTTAGCTCAGTGTTTTCTTTCCCCTCCATTTATTTGTCAGTGCTGTTCCAGACATCAAGGAACTCACAAGTCTGGTTTGAAAACTGGGGATTTGTAGTTCACAGGAACAATATTCCCCTCTTAAGACTGAGAAGCAATTTGCAACTAGCAGGTATCTTGGAGCAGGAAGGCAGAAATGAGTTATGTCAGAATTCACGAGACAAAAATGGACTCCAACCTTGACTGGAAGCAGGATCTAGTAATGACTGATATATTATCTTGGGGAGTATAAGATATTAAGTATATAACAGGAAATGGGGCTGCTAAATTTTTATTTTAGATTTTACCTCAATTTTGCACTGCCTAAACATTTCCTTAGAGGTCTAAATCATCTTGCAGGTCCAATGAAGATTTGGACCCATCCTCCTGATGGTGGTCACTTCATTTGAAGTGACTTGGGGCCTCCTCTCTAAGGTCCAGTGAGTACTAAGGGACCCAGCTCTTCAGCCCTCTTGAGCCCATAAAATTGCCCTCATGACTGGTGCTGACGATCCTAAGAAACAAAGCAAAAAAAGGAAAGGGGTTGGTGCCAAGAGGGGGCCCTCAGGGTTCAGGCTCAGGCTCAGCTCTTCATGTTGAGGCCTCTTGTTCTAGCTACCACAGGCTTCAAATTTCCATTTCTTCCAAAGTAGGAGAAAGGGCACCAGTTGCCTCCTCCACCCAAATAGGACCGATTTGCCATCTATTAGGCAGAGGGGTGGATAATTCCTTTTAAGGTGTACTGAGTCATTGAGTTTTGCTGCTTCAAGGCCAATATAGAGTTACTTTCTTAACATTCAAACCCTTCCAATGCTGAGCCAGAGAAGTCCTCCAAAGTTGCTACGAGAACACCACAAGTCCATCTTTGAATGCTCCCTGGAAGAACCTGTTACACTTTGTCAGTTTTCTCTCTCAGGACAAATAAGAAATTACTTCACTTCATTTTTTAGCAGTCTTTGAAAGTGCAAGAAAGATTTTTATTATTTCATGATGTTACATACAGTATAAAATCCTCTAGGATTTTTTTTTTATTGCCACTTTGCAAAAAGACAGGGCAGTGGGCCAATTCTTATAATTGTTAGGAATTCAAATTATAAGTAACTTCTGATTCATGCTAAGAGCTAATTTTTTATTTCTCTTCCAAAGGGAAAATAATAGAAATAATAACTAAATATTTGCATATGAGATCTACATTTTTGTTGCACTGAACACTGTCAAAAATAACTTAAAAGAAAACAAAAGGGAATGTTTCATATTCTTCCATGCCATTGAATAGTAAGATAGGAATTAGAAAAACTTACCAAAAATTGACCCATAGGAGAAAAATATTGCCATTATATAAAAAAGAAACCATAATATGATTCCATTTCTTTATTCAACATTCAAGAGCTACCACAATCTACCCCTCAGCTACCCTTTTTTTATCTTTATCTCCAACTGCACTCAAAGAATATTATAGCCAATCTATAATTTCCCAGAAGATGCATTGCACTTCCCCACCCCCATAACTTTCCCAACTTTTTTCTCCTACCAAGGAAGATTGATGCAGTATGTCATAGTTTACCTTTTCATTTGTTGAGAGGAATGACAGCAGTAACATGACACCTCACCACCACCTCCCCCTTTCATTTTCAACCAAAGCTGAGCCTATTCTACAAGAAAATTATGTTTTTGGCTTTGCTAGTCACTTCTGGATCTTTCTTTGCCTAAAGGCAGAAACCAGGAGTAGAGATTTATTATCATTAACATACCTGTAATTCTTGTTCCCTAAAAGGAAGCCATGTATAAATATGGTTTGGATCTGAGATCCTTACTCAGGTAAAACTGCCTCTGCTTTGGCTGAAATCCCCTGGACTTTTGCCCAAAATACATGGCTGCACCCAATCCTATCAAGCTCCAGGGTGTCTCCTAAGGACTCTATTATCCAGTCTGCAGTGACACCCAGGGATGTCTGTCTAACCTCCTTGGCCAACTCTCATCGTTTTTGTTTTGTTTTGAATTGAATTTTGCATAAAACACAAACAGCTATCTCCAGTATCTCAGTTTATGATATACGTGGGTCTTCTGTGCTGTTTGGACAAAAAAAAAAGTTGCCCTCAAAGGGAATTCTTATAGATATAAGTTGAGATAAAGATTATTATCGAAAGGTAGGAAGGAGAAATAACTCCATGACTTTCCTCTTTGAGACCTGAGTTCATGGATATAAGAAAGGATATAAGTAGGGAGAGGTTATTTAGTCCTAATTGCGGATCTGTAATAGCTCTGCAATTCTTTTGTTATCCAGGAGCTCAGCAAAGTGCATTAATTTGCACAACAGTATTAAATTGGCAAAATGTTGCTAGCGAAACTAACTTTAAAAGGTATATGTATTAAAAAGGCAGATAAAAAATAACTACATTTTGGAACGCTAGCGCAATTTGTCTAACTGCGGTGTCCCTCTCCCCAGGGATCAATGCCCTTCTCGGGTGCCCCGAGTAGGCCTCATAGCACCACCAGCCTCAGAGAACCAAAGCTCAAAGGAAGTGAGGACTTCCTGGCCCAGGAGCCTGAGAGCCCCGGGCGCGAAGCTGGGTGGGGCGGGGCTCGGGAGAGGAGCTGGGCAGTGGCGGAAGGGCTGGGGCCTTCGAGGAGTGGGTGGGGCCTGCGGGTGACTAGGCAAAGCTTTCGGAAAATTTCCACTCCGAAGGCAGTCCCCGCTGCAGGCCCTCCCTTTCCCTCAGCTTTCCGCGTTCATGTGACCGTTGACTCACTTGGCACCGCCTTCTTGCGTCTGGCGGCGGGCTGAGGGGAGGCGAGCAGGCGCAGAGCCTGCACTTGAAATGGGTGGCATATAGGTGGGGGTCGTTTGCCGCAGCTGCTGCACGCTGCGGACTGCGCTGCGGCGCCTGCCCTCGGAGAGGGCGCTAAGGCCCCCCCGCGGCCATGCGCGCCAGCTGCTGTGGAGAGAGCACGTGACGGGGAAACCCTAGAGGGACCTACAAGGTCAGGTGGCAATTGTCCGCAAGGAGAGCGTTAAGGTCGCAGACCCCGAGAGCTTCCTGCGGGCCCGAAGCTGACGAAGCAAGGGACCTCAGGGACTACCTACTAGGGCTTTTGTGTTGCCGTAGTTTGAGCCCTGGAATAACTGGGGCCCGACTGTAGTCTGTATTCGGCCGCCGGAGAAAGGTGGACCTCTAGCAAGAACTGGAGGAGGCTGGAGGTTTTCCTCGGGCTGATTGATTGCTTGTGTGCAGCCGAAGGATTTGCAAAAGACAAGTTAAACTCCGACCGCAAAGAAAATATCTTGAAGGGGCTGCCAATGTGGACTGTGACCCAAAATTGATTCATTTGATGTTTGCAAACTTTTTTGTTATTATTAATATTATTTTATTTTTCCAAATACATGCAAAGATAGTTTTCAACATTCATCTTTGCAAAACCTTGTGTGCCAATTTTTTCCCCCTCTCCCTCCTCCCCAAGACAGCAAGCAGTCCAATATAGGGTTAAATGCAAACATTTTTTAAAAAAATCTTAATCATTAAGAATTTTAAAATCAAGGTAATTGATCAATTTAATTATTATAACCCTAATTCCTCCAACTCACACTGAACATGACCACTCTAGGAAAAAGACAAATTGTTAATAATTTTTCCTTCCCTTGTTCTACTACCAAAGTCCTGAAATTTTTTTCTTTTTACATAATTTTCATTACAAAGTAAATATTCACTTGCCACCTAATCTGCCCTTATTAATTAGAATATTAATAATTGGAATAATTAGCTTACAGCATTTTTCTTTTCCTAAGAAATATTGTGAAATTGAATTGTACAGTGAACCATACAGAACCAAATTGGCTCTAAATTTGGATTACTATTATATCTCACATGACCACTCCTTACAATTCTGTGCTCAATACAGGCTCTCATCACCATTTGGCAGGATTATAGCCATAAGGCAGGGAGGTGGTGCAATGGATGGAGATCAGGCCTGGAGCCAGGAAGTCTGGGTCAAAATCTAGCTTCAGACACTTGCTAGGTATGCCATTTAACCCCTTTTGGCTTCAGTTTCCTCATATAAAATGGTGGGTAATAATCAGCCTCCTAGGGTTTTTGTAAGGATCAAATGAGATAATAATTGCAAAGTTCTTAGCCTAGCACATAGTATATGTTGTTGTAAGCACTATATAAAAATTATCTATTAATATCATTAGTCTCCAAGTTGGTAGGTACCTTTTTATTTAGATCTTCAATCCATCCTTTATATAATTGGTAAATTGATATTTCCAAATAATGGGCCAGATCACATTATTCCTTTGCCCAAGAAGTTTTAGTGACTTTCCATTGCTGTTAGGATCAAATATAAAATCTTCTATTTGACATTTAAAGGCCTTTGAAATTTGGTTCCAACCGTTTTCTGGGTTAATTACATGCTACTCTCCCCACATTCCATCCATACATGCTATTCCCCAGACATGACATCCCATTTCCTTTCTCTATGTCTTTACAAAGGTTATAATCTCCTATGCCTGGAATTCTTTCCGTCTAGATCTCCACTTCTTGAACTCTTTTTATCTTATGTGAGGTTTAAAAAGTTTGAGTGATATAATGTCTGGGTAGTTAGTCATTTTTATTAATAATGCCAGTAAACCAACAAAATGGATCAGTGACACTCTGGAATGACAAAGACAAATCATGGCAGTGATTTCGCAGTTTATTTGCCCTTGGAAGAGAAGACTTCTGAGAGTGGCAATCTACTCTGATTGGTTAACAGTTAATGAAAGAGTATGAATATTACAATGAAAGATGGACCTGCTCTAATGAAGATCTCTCTCTCTCTCTCTCTCTCTCTCTCTCTCTCTCTCTCTCTCTCTGTCTCTCTCTCTCTCTCTCTCTCTCTCTCTCTCTGTCTGTCTCTCTGTCTGTCTGTCTCTCTCTCTCTCTTTCCTTCTCCCTCTCCATCTTTTTCTTCCTCTCTCTCTTTCCCTTTTTCTCTTCCTCTTTCCCTCTCCATCTTTCCCTTTCCATATCTCCCTCTCCTTTTCCCTCTCACTATTCTTTTTTTCTCTGTATGTAACTTTGGTTTGATTTCTGATTGGTATAAGGTGGTACCTTTCTCTAATCAACAATGATTTGGAACATTTTTCATGTGACTATAAATAGCTTTAGACTTCTGAGAACAGCTTTTTTCTATCCTTAGACCCTTTATTAATTGGGGAGTGACTCTTATTTTTTATAAATTTGACTCAGTTCTATAATCAGTATATATCTGATAAATGAGGCTTTTATCAGAGAAACTTGCTGTAAAGATATTTGAGGTTACTTTTTATCTATGGTATCAACAAAATATAGTTTTCCTGATTAAACATTTTAATTAGATTGTTTTTACTTTGCTTTGTTTGAGATCATGATTGCCACCCTGCCTTTCTTTTTTACTTCAGCTGAAGCATATCAGATTCTGCTTCAGCCTTTACTCTGTGTGTATCTTCCCCCCCCCCCCACATGTGTCTTGTAAAAAACATATTGTTGGATTTTGGTTTCTAATGCATTCTGCTATCTGCTTCCATTTTGTATGTGGGTGAACTAATCCCATTTACATTCGTGAATACTGTGTATTTCCTTCTACCTCATATTCTCTTTCTCCCTCTTTCCCTTTTTCTTTCTCTTTGTCTCTGATCTCTCTCTGTCTCTTGTTCCTCCTCAGAATTCTGTTTTGTTTCTAACTACTGCCTCCCTTAATTTGTGTTCCCTTTTATCACCCTCACCCCTACTCCATTCCTTTATCCCTTTTCCCTTCTGTTTCCCTATTGGATAAGTTAAATTGCTATACAAAACTGAACATTTGAACCAATTCTGGTAAGAGTGAGATTCAAGCATTGCCCCCCCTCCATTTTCCTCATCACTGTAAAAGCTCTTGAGAACTTTTTATGTGAAAAAAAATTCTCCATTTTATCTCTCCCTTCCCCTTTCTTCCAGTGTATTTCTCTTTTCTCATTTCTTCATTTTTTTTGATCATTTCATCAAATTTGACTCACTCCGTACCATCTTTCTATGTTAACTCCTTTTAACTGCACTAATAATAAAGAGTTACATGTATCATCCCATTTAGAAATGTAAAAGTTTAATTTTATTATGTTAAGACATTGCATCTTTACCTTTTTATGCTCTTCTCGAGTCCTGGTTTAAATGACTTTTTAAAAAATCTTTTCATCAGGAATGATTAAACATTATCTGTTTCATTAAATATCCATTTTCCCTTCTGATAGATTATACTATTTTTCTGGTAAGGTGATTTTATTTATAATCCTGGTTTCTTTGTCTTCTAGAATATCCTAGTTTGAGCCCTTTGTTCTTGTAATATGGAAGGTGCTGAATCTAGTGTAATCTTGTCTGTAGTTCCATGATATTAGAATTTTTTTTTCTGGTTGCTTGCAATATTTTCTCCTTAACCTTGAAATACTGGAATTTAGTTATAATATTTCTGAGAGCTTTCATTTTGGGATTTTTTTAAAAAGAGGTGATCAGGGGCAGCTAGGTGGCGCAGTGGATAGAGCACCAGCCCTGAAGTCAGGAGGACCTGAGTTCAAATTTGGTCTCAGACACTTCCTAGCTGTGTGTCCCTGGGCAAGTCACTTAACCCCAATTGCCTCAGCAAAAAGCAAAAAAAAAAAAAAAAAAAAAAGAGGTGATCAGTAAAGTCTTTCAATATATATTTTGCCCTTTTGGATCTAAGATATTAGGGCAATTTTCCTTGATGATTTGTTTTTAGTTTTAGTTTTGATTTATGAAATAAAATAAGTATTTCCATAATTTAGTACAACAAAGATTATTGTGAAACTGAAAATTTACTGTGTAAAACTTAATATTCCTTTCAAATATATAATAAAATTATGTAAATTTCTTTTCTTCTTCCTTTTCCCCACCTTAACCCTAGAGATAGCTACTATAAAACATAAACACACACACATATATGTGTTTGTGTTTTATGCAAAATTTTTCTGTACATACTTTTGATTATCAATTCTTTCTCTGGATGCAGATAGTATCATCTTCATAGATGCTTTATAGTTAATTTCAGTATTTATAATAAGCAAAATAATCTGCTCAAATTCTTAACACAATGTTGCTATTACTATATTCAGTGTTCTTTTGTTCTATTTATCCTTAAAATTTTTCTGTTTTGTTTTTAAATCATTGAGCTCATCATTTCTTAACATAGTAATATTTCATCAATCATATACCACAACTTGTTCAGCCATTCCTCAATGAATAAGTATCCCTGCAATTTCCAGTTTTTTTTGTCTTTTTTTTTTTTTGCTCATGGCTTTCAGGTTGTTATGGGAGCCACCTGCTAGTGGCTGCTTTCTTTCATGTGAGAGGATGATACAAGGAGACTGAAAGGCAGTTGCATTCTTTGACTTCTCTTCTCTTCCCTCTTTCCTCTGATTCATTTCATTCCCAATTTACAAGCAACATCATCAATAAAGGCTGATTTGCAATTCCTTCAAATGTGTTATGACTCAGCTGTGGAGGCTTTCAGAGAACTGACTTATTCTTTAATGGTATAGTCTCCTTTAACTCTTTACAGGCTTTCTGGATTTTGCATTTGGGTGTGGTCCTTAACACAGAGAGTTTATAGTAATTCTTAAATTTTCTCTCTTTGTTCTGTTTTCCTGGTAGTTATTTTTCCAATGAGATATTTCACTTTCTCTCCTATTTTTTTTCACTATTTTTGACCTTGTTTTGTTGTTTCTTGATGTCTCATGGAATCACTAACTTCCATTTGTCCAATTCTAATTTTTAAGAAATCATTTTCTTAAGGTGCTCCAAATCACTATTGGTCAGAGAAATGCAAATCAAGACAACCCTGAGATACCACTTCACACTTGTCAGATTGTCTAAAATGACAGGAAAAGTTAATGATGAATGTTGGAGGGGTTGTGGGAGGGCTGGGACACTGATGCATTGTTGGTGGAGCTGTGAACGGATACAGCCATTCTGGAGAACAATTTGGAGCTATGCTCAAAAAGTTATCAAACTGTGCATACCCTTTGACCCAGCAGCATTTCTATTGGGCTTATATCCCAAAGAAATCATAAAGGAAGGAAAAGGCCCCACATGTGCAAGAATGTTTGTGGCAGCCCTTTTTGT
>JAJPUD010011406.1:0-52996 GCA_023553655.1 Myrmecobius fasciatus | reverse complement strand
TTTGTGTAGATAAGATTTTTCTTGCACAACAATGATAAGTTTGGAAATATGTATACATATATTCGATTTGCCAATATTTTAACATAATTAACATGTAGTGGATATCCTGCCATCTAGGGGAGGGGTGGGGAGTTGGGGGGAAAAATTTGTAACGGAAAGCTATGTAAGGGTTATTGTTGAAGAATTACCCACACATATGTTATGCAAATAAAATAAAATTAAAAAAAAAGAAATAATTTGGGGAAAATGATCATACAACCACAAAAATGGCCATACAAAGTTAACTTTGGTGGGGTAGCTAGATAGTACAGTGGATAGGGTACTGGCCCTGAAGTAAGGAAGCTTGAGTTCAAATCCAGCCTCAGACACTTAATACTTCCTAGCTGTGTGACCCTGGGCAAGTCACTTAACCCCAATTGCCTAAGCCAAAAAAAAAGTTAATTTAATGACAAAGATCAAAACACAAACTCTAAAGGGAGAAAAAAAAAAGTTAAAATAGCATATGTAAAGACTCAAAAACAAATGCAAATTGCCCGCAAGCCTAAAAACTAATCCCTGGATTAGCTCAATAAAGAAGTATAAAAATCAAATAAGAAGGGTAGAGAAAAACTGAGGGAAAATAGAATAAAATAAGAAAATTCTAAAAAGAGAATCAACAGTTTGGCAAAAAAGACACCCCCACACACACACACACAGATTACTGAAGAAAATAACACCTTAAAAGTAGAATTGACCAAATGATGAGAAAAAAAGCTCAATGAAAAAAAAAGAATTGTTAAAAAAGAATTGAAAAAGTGAGTATGAGCTAGTGATTCCATGAGACATTGAGAAACAAAATAAAATAAAAAGCATGAAAAAGTAGAAGAAACTCTGAACTATCACATTTGAAAAACAACTAACCTGGAAATTAGATACAGGAGAGATACTTTTAAAATTTTTGATCTACCAAAAAGCCATAATCAAAAGAAAAGCAAGATAGACACCATATTTCAAGAAATTATTAAGGAAAACTATTGTAATATCCAAGAAGAAGAGCGTAAAATAGAAACAGAAAGAATTCACCAATCATGTTCTGAAAGAGATCCCAAAATGAATACTCACAAAAAATTATAGCCAAATTCCAGAACTCCCAGGTCAAGGAGAAATTATTGCAAGCAGCCAGAAAGAAACAATTCAATGATCGTAGAAGCCACAGTGAGGAAAACACAGAATTTAGCACCTATTACAATAAATGAGCAGAAGGATTGGAATTCTAGATGGCAAAGAAGATGGGGTCATAACAACTGATAAATGATCAAAAGATATGAACAATTTTCAGATGAAGTAGACATAGTTATCTATAATCATTTGGAAAAAAATACTCTAACTCACTATTGACTAGAGAAATGCAAATTAAAACAATTCTGAAGTGTTATCACAAAGCTATTATATTAGTTAGTAGGACAGACAAATGATAAATGCTGGAGGGGATGTGGGGAAAATTAGTTATTAATGAATTGTTGGTAGAGTTATGAACTGATTCAAAGAAATTTGTGCAAAGCAATTTGGAACTTTGTACATAGGGCTATAAAACCATGCATATCCTTTGACTTAGCAATAGCAAAACTGAGTTGCTATCCCAAAAGACATTAAAAAATAAAAGAAAAAGGACCTAAATGTACAAAATATTTTATAATAGTTTTTTTCCGGAAGGGGGACAAAATTAGAAATTAAAGGGATGTTCATCAATTGGGAAATGACTAAATAAATCATTGTATGTGATTACAATGGAAGACTATATTGCTATAAGAAATAATAAGCAGGATGCTCTCAGAAAAACCTGGAAAGACTTCCATGAGCTGATATAAAGTTAAATATATACCATTTACAAAGTAACAGCAATATTGTAAAATGATCAGCTATCAATAATGTAACAATTCTTAGCAATATAATGATTCAAGACAATTCTGAGGGACTTAAAAGAAAAAATTCTTTCTATCCATACTCAAAGGAAAAACTGATGCTATGTGAGTACAGATTGAAGCATACTTTTTTCAAACGTTATTTTTCTCTTTAGTTTTTTGTTTTGTTTTGTTTTTATTGTTGTTTTGATATGTTTTCTTTCACAAAATGACTATTAAGGAAATGTTTTTCATGAGTACATACATATAACCCATATTGAATTGCTTGCATTCTTAATAAGAGTTGGGGTGAAGAGGGAGAAAGAAAATTTTAAAAACAAATGTTTAGGATTTTTTTACATATAAGTGGGGAAAATAAAATAATAAATAAAAAGGAGCTGGAATTACAGTCAATAATAACCAACTGTAAAATTAAATATGATCCTTCAGGGGAAAATGAATATTTAATGAAATAAAGAACTTTTAAGCATTCCTGATGAAAAGATCATATCTGTATATTAAATTTTACATTGAAATAGAAGATCCAGGGAAAGCATTAAAAGGTAAACATGAAAGATAAATCATAAAAAGATTCAACATAATTAAATTAATCACATTTCTATTTTGGAAGATGGTACTCATAACTCCTAAAAACTTATTAGCAGTAGTATAGGTTAAAAGAGTATACATAGACAAAGGGCACAGTTATGAATTGATTGATAAGATGATTTTAAAATAAGATTTTAAATTTAAAATAAATTAGATCCCTAAGAAAAATTCCTAGGATGAGATGAATTTAAAAGTAAATTCTGTTAAATATTTAAAGAACAATTCATTCCAATACTACATAACCATATATAGTATTTGGGAAAAATAGGCAAAGAAGGAGCTCTACTAAATTAATTTTACCTTGCAAATATACTGCTGATAACTAAGCTAAGAAAAACAAAAGCAAATAAAGAAAACTATAGACCAAATTCTCTAAAGAATAATAATTCAGAGTTTAAATAAAGTGCTAGCAAGTAGATCATAGCATATATTACACAGATTATACACTATGACCATATAAGATTTATGCCAGAAATTCAGGGCTGGTTCAATAATAGGAAAATTGTCAGCATAAATAACTATATCAATAACAATACAAACAAATATCATGCATTGTATCAACAGATGCAGAAAAGCTTTTCATCAAATCCAATATGAATTTTTATTTTAAAATATTACAAAACATAAAACTATATTGAGCCTTTCTTAAAATGAGAAATAGCATCTCTCTAAAATCATCAGCAATCATAATCTATTAAGGAGATAAACTAGAAGCCTTCACAATAAGACCAGGAGTAAAACAAATCTGCTCATTATCACCACTATCAATCACTATTCCACTATGATTGTTAACTATATGAATGAGGAGAAAAAAGAAATTGAAAAATAGGCAATGAAAAATAAAACTATCACTCTTTGCAAATGATATGATGGTATATTTAGAGAATCTTGTAGAATCAACTTAAAAATTAATTGAAATAATTAACAACTTTTGCATAGTTGCAGAATTTAAAATAAACCTACATAAATCATCAGTATTTCCACATGTTATCAATAAAATCTGGCAGGAAGAGATAGAAAATGAAATTCCATTAAAATAAGCATAGACAATATAAAGCATTTCTGAAGACAAATTTAGAAAATATATAAAGATAATCTTTAAAAAGAAAAAAAAAACTTTTTACATAAAGCCAGATTTAACAATGGGAGAGACATGAATTTCTCATGGATAGGTAATCCAATATAAGAAAAATTGCAAATCCACCTAAATTAATTTATTTATTCAGTGCCAGATCAAACTATCAAAAAGTTATTTTATACAATCTAAAAAAAACAAAAAACTAATAACAAAATTAATCTGAAGAACAAAAGGTCAATAATGTCAAGGAAATTGAAGAAAATAAATAGAAAGGCATGTGATTTAGCAGCACCACATCTTAAACTATATTAAAAAGAGATAATTATCAAAATAATCTGGTTCTAAGAAATAAAGTGCTGGATCAGTGAAATTAATTAAGTTCATAAGGAACAATAATAAATGATCATAATAATCTATTTTTGATAAACCTAAAGATCTAAGTTTTTTTGGGGACAAGAAGTCACTGATAAAAATTCCTTGGATATCTAGAAAATAGTTTGGCAGAAACTAGATATAGACTAACAACTCATAGCATATAACAAGATAAGGTGAAAATTATGTCTAAATCATATATAGACATAAAGGATGAAAACATAAGCCAATTAGAGGAGAATTTATTTTTACCTGTCATGTTTAAGAAGATAGATAGATAGATAGATATGTACAGGAAAAAATTGTGAACAAGAAAGAAATTATTATGGGATGTAGAACAAATAAATTTGATTACACTAATAAAAAAGTTTTACATACACATAAAAAAGTCCTAATGTAGCCAAGATTAAAAAGAAAGCAGGAAAATGGAAGGGAAATCTATGGCAAGTTTCTCTAATAAATAGCATTCATTTCTCAAATATATGGAGAACTGAATAAAATTTATAAAAATACCCTCAATTAATAAATTGTCAAAGGATAGGAACAGCAGTTTTCAGAAGAAGAAATCAAGGCTATCTATAGACACATAAAACAAATATACTCATCACTATTGATTATAGAATTGCAAATTAAAACAACTTTAAGGTATCATATAACATCAATCAGATTGGCTAATAATAATAATAATAATCAAAGCCCTGACAAATATTGAAAGGGATATGGAAAAATGAGAACACTAAAAAGTAGTTGCCAAAATTATGATCTGATCTAATCATTCTGGAAAATATTTTAAAACTTTTCCCAGAGGACTCTATAATTGTTTATATCCATTGACACAGAAATACTACTATTAAAAGGAAAATAATCCATACACATAAAACTCTTTATAGCAGTTATTTGTGTTGGCAAAGATTTAGAAAAAGAATGCCCCCAAATCAAAGAATACCTGAATAAGCTGTGATATATGGTTGTGATAGAATGCTATTGTGCTGCAAGAACTGACAAGTTTTAGAAAAACCCAGGAAGACTTATATGAACCAACACAAAGTAAAGTGAGCCAAATCAGGAGAATGTGTTACAAAGGACCAGCTATATTTCATGATCATAAACCATAAATAACTTAGCTATTGTCAAAAATACATAATCCAAAGAAAACACAAACAAATAAAACAATAAAAATAAAGTTAAATTTGCATTCATGCAAACTTTATCTCCATATTAGCCATGGTACAAAAGAATATACAAATATAATAAAGCAATAAAAATATATGATCCAAAACAATTTTGAAGGACTTATTAAAAAAATACTTTCTACTTCCAGAGAAAGAAAAGATAGTCTCAATGCAAATTAAAACATAATTTATTTTTTCCATGGTTTTTTGTCTGTTTTCTTTTGCAACAAAGCTAATATGGAAATATACTTTTCATGAATGCACATTTATAATCAATAATAATTTTTTTTGCTTTTTCAAGGAGGATGAATGCAATGGAGGAAGAAAGAGTACTTCAAACTAATTTTTAATGTTAAAGATTTTTATAAGTAACTGAAATTTTTAAAATTATAGAAATACAAAAGGCACTTTATTTTTTTTTACTTTATATAAATATGGTCCAGTTATTCAAATCAAATAAAAACAAGACTAAGAAAAGCTTAGCTATGAATACTGATTTTAAAATTTAAATAATATCATTTGCAAAGACTACAGCAATATATTTAAAATACACTTTGGGAATTTTAATTTATAACAATAAAATGTGGTTTAACATTGGAAAAACAATTAGCATAATTAATCATGAAAACAACAAAAATGTGTGAACAGATTAAGAAAAAAACTCTTTAAAACATATTTTTTAAAATTCTAAAATGTATAAGGAGTGTTTCTTTTATATGATTACCTGCATATGTCTAAAATTAAGAAATGAGATTATTTTCGATTCAGAAGGCAAATAATCTTCCCTATTATAAACATTGGTGAAGCTGCTTCATTATTTTCAGATACAGTACTAGAATTGATAATTATAAAAAATTAGAGGGGAAAATAAAATTAGATATATAAACAGGAAATAATAGACTAAATTGTTCATATTTTCAGATGACACATCACTGAGATTTAAAAGCTCTAGAGAATTATTATTTTTGTTGTTGGTGATGGTTCTGCTGCTACTACTGCTGATTAGCTTCAGGAAAAAAATACAGAACACAAAATAAACTCACAAAATGAAAACAACAAAAAAAAAACAACCTAGGCACGTACTTTTTTTGGAATTAATATATGTCAGGAATGAGAGCATAACTTTACTCAACTTTTATGTCCTCAAAGCATATCAGGATATTTCTCTTGGTCCATGTAGTCATTTTGGGTTATACCATCCTTTGTGTGTGTGAATCCCAGAAGAGAGGAGGGGAAAATGATAGGGAGTTCAATGTGTTTTACAGAAATATAATGGAAGTGTCATATTCAGATTGAGAAATATACCCATAGAACTAAACTCAACTAAATCCACTTGTATGTTCAACTCCCTAGACTTTTCTTTAAAGGAGAGGACAAAAAAAAGCCTTATCCAGAACCAATGATGTAAATTTCCATTCCAGTTCTGTGTCTGTGTGTGTGTGTGTGTGTGTGTGTGTGTGTGTGTGTGTGTGTGTGTGTGTTTGACTCAGGGACTTTTATTTAGAACATCTGGGAGAATTTGCTACCAAACTCATCTGCACACCATCCTGGGGCCTTTTCATGGTGCAGAGGGGTGGGTTCCACACTGCCTGAGGATCAGAACCATTTGTTCCAGCTCCTCTTTCAGCTCTAGCCAAGTATCCCAATTGCTAATGCTTGGACATTCTCATCTGCTGAGATTGTGAGGGAACAGAGCAGCAGGAGGTTTTTAAAGTGAATATTGATGGAGGTTGTGCTAATGATACCCCACTCAGAGCATTTGGTATCAGGCCCCATCATATGGTCAGGATGACTACAGTATTGACCAGTATATTCTGGAATCATGGAAGAAGAGAATCAGAGATTTAGAACTGAGGAAATCTTGTTCAAGCCCCACATTTTTGCAGATAAGGAAGCTGATGACCAGCAAGCTGGAATACTTTTTCTAAGGACACCCAGTAAGAGAATTGGGATTTGAAGCCATTTTCTGAGACTCCAGAGCTACTTCTCAACCCCCTGGACTGTACAGCATCCTCTATCGTTCAGAGAGCTGTCACTGTGGCAAAAAGCCTTCTTGGATTCAAATCCCATCTGCCCTGGAGTCAATGACAGATTGAATATATAAAGATGCCATCTTACAGAAATCCTGCAGAAACATTTTTTTTTTTTTAACCATCGGCTCAAGCATTTAAAAAATTGCAATCAAACATAAGAGACCTTCCTAACTGTGATCATTAAACACTTCAAGGAGTTCAGCCTGCCTATTCACATAGGAGGAAAAATTTAAAAACAAGTGGATGAAAGTTGCCTTTTGTTCAGACTGTGAGGGGCATTAGAATAGACATCCAGTGGAGCACAGAAAACAAAAATGAAAAATGAGTCAGACTCAGCACCGAATGAAAGGAGAGCAAGAAGAAACTTGCCTTTGGGCAAGTGCAATGTTCTTTTAAATGACCTTGCACTTCTTCCTGAAAATAAAGGCTCAGCTTTTCAATATCAATATTCTTCAATGACACTGCACGGTTATTTTTGGGGGGATCAGAGATCTGGAGTTGGGAGAAAAGTTCTGAACTGAATCAGGAAAAAATACAGAGGGCAATGCAAAGGTGCATTGTGGGTGTGTGCAGGCTGAAACACACTGCGTAATTGCACAAAATGATTTATATAAAGGATGTTATAAGACACATGTATAACCAGAAGGGGAAAAAAGATTGGCCACATGAATATAAGACAAGCTAATTCTTATATTCATGAACTAGCCTGTCTGCTCCAAGCACATGTATACCAATTGATAAGCAATTAATGTAATTATGAAATGGCATAAGGCATATCTAGTTCCTTGGGTACTCAAGAAAGACAATGAGTGATGGTGGGAAACAAAGCTTCACTACTACTTCCCTAAGCCAAGAAGCCAGAGATTATTGCAGAAATTAGAGTTGAAAATACTAGGTAGCAAAAATCCAATGGAGGTAGAAAATGGCTCGGGGCAGGATTTTGCAGTCTGATTTTTATAAGGCCTTGGGGAAAACAGAACAACTCCTCTCTGTGCTACCTTGGACTAAATTCATTCACATATCTAATTTATCAGCACTTTTGGGTGTTCTACTGATCTGGAATTGTCGGGGTCTGGAATTTGTCTGAAATTAACATAGCATAGGACCAGTATCCTGAAAGCAACAGCGAGATGGCTTCGGCTAATTGTGCTCATATTACCAGGATATGACTTGTGATTAATATATGATACAGTCTGTAAAATGTACTCCTTTGATCTTTGGGACAATTTGTAAAGAACCTTTAGATTCCCCTTGATAATTGCATTTGTTTTTGATTCTTTATGCTGGCTCCCTATGAACTTACTTCCTCTGTGACTAAAAGCTGGGGAGGTGGTTAGGGAGACCTAAACAAAATACTATTTTAATACAGAAAAGTATATTGGAAAAAAACTGTAAAAAACATGGCTAGAGTTCCTGCAGCAATTTTATGTGAGGACATCGATAAATTAGACAGTCACAAATGGGTCATAATCCTCATTGTTAAAAGGAAAGGCCAGATAGATGAGATTATAGAATGATTAAGTTGTCAGAGTAAGAGTGATGTGAGGGAATTAGCATGCTTTAGGGAAAGAATTGGCTGCAGAGTGAGGAGGAATAGGATTCAAATCCTATTTTTTTTCCTAGGCAATTAATTCCTTTCATTTCCTAGTGCTCCCGGCAGCTTTCTAAAGATCAACATTATGGATGAATTCAGGATCTGGGGGGAGTCCTTTATAACAATGAAATTTCTTAAAATAAGAGATGACAGAAACCAAGAAGTACAGTGATACTTAGAAAATAATTAACATACTTAGAAAAAGATTTTGTGCAATAAATGGGAGGGGCAAGGGTGAACATCACCTAAGATGGATCGGGATGGGGAAGATGTTGCTTTGTAACACGTGACAAGTAGCTACATTGATGAGATCATGAACCTATTAAAAGTCTCAAAGAAATCACTGAAATAAGAAAACTGACTTAATCATGGGAAAGCTCCTTAAAAATACATTTCCATGCATTACAATCTCAAGATTTTTTTCCAATGTGGAATACAATGTATAATGTATTTTTTCACTCCAGTAAATGGGAAGTAGAGTAGTCATTTTCTGTGATGATTCAGCATTTCTCTAAACTTATCCCAAGTAGCCTTTCTAGCAGATGTGAACAGTGTTAACACGAGGGTTTGATTTAAGTTTGGGGTAAAAGAAAAACAAAAAAGAAACAAAAGGGAGTGTTGTTGAGCACACAGTCATAATTTTTTTAAGTTGACAACATGTAAATGTGCTTAGATAGATTTTGCCAAATAATTCTGAAGCAATAATGGGCCTCGACAATATTCTATCAACAAAAACTTTAGGAAATCTTCCCATCATTCAGAATATATATATAGTCAACCAGGATTCCCTGTTTCCTGATCACAATAGATAAAATAATTTATCATAGTTGGGTTAATACTTTCTTCATAAAATTGTTTTTCTCTCTTTACAAGTTTGTTTAGAGAACCAAATTAAAATATTCCTTATTTTGAATGGAAGATTTTTTTTTATGACAGCTCGTTCTATAATAGCTACAACTCTAGACTTGGGGTCAGCAAGAATAGAGGCTCACAATTCTCCAAATCATGGGCTCTTAATCTATCATCTATGAACTTGAGTTTTTCCTTATAATTGTAATTCAGTATAATTTGTTTCCAGTGAAATGAGCCATGGACTTTGCCAGCCTGAAAGCAAGAGGGTCTAGGAAATCCAAGTTCAGAAATTGAGCTCTAAATGTTAAATTTCATCCATGAATACTTTTCTTGTCCTTTATTCTTCTTCCCTTTGATATCTTATCAATGTTCATCATCTCTAATATTTTACCTCTATCAATGAAATATATCTATAGCATAGGCCACAACTACTTTACTGAGGCTGAGGTTTGCTTGTTTGTTTTAATTTTCAACTATCTGCTAGACATCTTGATTCAATGTTCCACTAACATGTTAATCTCTTCAGTTCTCAAACTAAATCCATCTTCTTTTTGTTTCTCTTAATAATCTGTCAATCAACCTTGAATTTATTTTTCACTCATCCTTCTCCTCTCAGCAGCCATCCAATTATTTTTATGTCTAATAAGCTCTCCTTCAATATAACTCTACCCATGTCCTCCCACTTCAGGTTCACAGCTCTAGCTAAAGTATCACGATTTCTTCTCTGAATTGGTGCTCTGGTGTCTTCGAATTTTATTTCAATTATCAGTGTTCCTTTTCCCTCTCTTCCATTTGACACCACATCCTACCGCCAAAAGAATCTTCCAAAAGAATTGTTCTCTTCTTCTCACCTCCCTGATCCAAAATTTCATATTTTCTCCAATTTTTTTTACAGAAATCCAAACTCCCTAGTCAGAGATTTAAGAATTCCACTATTTGAGTCAGACTTACTTTTTCTTTTACCCAGTGTTTTCATGAGCTCAATGTGGTTCACACTTTATGTTGTTTTTTGTTTGTTTTTCTAAGGTAGAATTCCTTCTGAAGTTTAGTGACCTCATGCTTGTCCCTTTTTCATGGGACTTTAGAGACCATCTAGTTCAACTCCTTCATTTGGCAAGAGAAGAAATTGGGACTCATAAACATTGACTCGAATCATACAACCAGTAAGTTTAAAAAATTAGGCACTGAGTCAGATTTCATCTTCTCTATGACATCCTCTTGATGACTCCCAGCCAGGAATAATTTCTTTCTCTTCCAAACTGGTTGCGTTTCTCTTGTGTTTTTCCTATAAAATTGGTATTGTAATTGTTTGTAACCATGCTCTCTCTCCTTAATTAATTTTTAAGTTCCCCATGAGTCCTTATAACTACCATGGAAATCAAGTATATAAGGATGGGACGTAATGATAATGAACCTTTCAATAAACATGTCTTGATGGAAATATTTATGAATTCCTTGAAGGAAGGTAAAAAAATGAAAGGGAAATAAAAGTATGCTTCTCCAAAATATTTTATTTCCTAATTTGGAACTTGGTTCTGCCCAATCCCAAAGGCATTTTCTAGTCATCAGTTACGCCTAGGCTTACTAATTTATAGAATTTTCTGCAATACTATTGGCCACGGGCCCATTCCACCAACTACCCTTGTTGACATATCCCAATCAGCATTTAGGGGTTCCATGTGACTTGAATTCAAATCCTTTAATATGATTTTTTGCAAGGTTGACTTAGACCATTCCTGGAATGAATTAAATCAGAGTAATAGAAACTGATATAACGAGTGGGTATGACCACACTGGGAAATGAAGAACTAGATCATTCACCCCCGAGTTAGTTAGACATAGGAGAATTACTTACACCTTTGTCAGCTAATGTGTCCTCATAAAAACCAAGCATCAGAGCAAATTGCACGAGGGCATACAGCTGGAGTGAGCCAGACGCCTGGGTAGCATAAAGGACTTCTTTTCCTGTGATCTACAGCAAAGAGAGAAATGCTCTTCTTGTCAGCTGATTCCATCTTTGATAATAAAGCTATGTTGTACAGGTCCTCACCAAACAGGATAGGGTCATGGCTAATAGCACTGTGAGAATGGCCACTTTAATATTCTTTTTATGTTTGTGTGTGTGTGTGTGTGTGTGTGTGTATGAAATACATAAATTATGGAATATTATATATATGATATTTAGGTGTTAAAAGTTGTAGTCCTCATTCAACACAACTGCAACAAATGTGGGAACACTGAATATCTGGACCAACACTTGTCTATACTTGCCCCTGTTTGCCATCTCATGTTGCCCCCTCCTCACAAAGATTAGAGGTCAAAGGTTAACTGTGCCATGAAGGCTAGATTTAAACTCCAGAATAGTCCCATCATTCTCCCATGTGACTCATCTTGAAGAAGGCAGATTATCCTATTCCTCTACTCAAACTCAAGTATTCTGATCACAAGAAATCCAAGTCAGTGACTGCTGCCAAATATCCCAGTCCCTATATTATAAAACATAAGGGCTACCTGGCATGGCCAAAGATATTCAGTTCTACCAGGTCAGCCACTGATGGATTTCATCCTGAAGATAATAAAAAATACTATAGAACAGAACAGCAGCATGATCATCTCGATCATGAAAATGAATGAGCAGTGGATGGCCATGGTCAATTAGTCCACTTTGTCCACTTATGAATAACAACGTCCAAGTCAATTCCAGAATCAGACAAAGCAGGAGATGAGATAAGCAACTCCCATCAGAGAAGATGAGTAAGGGTAGTAGAGACAGATTTTCTCCAGCTGAAGGAGGAACATGGCAACTGGGACAGCTGCATTTGGATAGGTATAAAAGCCAGAAAAAAATGAGCAATCATATATAAAATTGAATTTGTGTCCAGATTTTTCAAAAATGCTACATACAACACATCTTATAACTTAAATGGCAAGCCTTGCTTTCTATTAGCTCCATCTTGGACTTTGCTGTGGCTGATTCCTGGCCTTTACCCTTACACTTATCCTGTCCTTTTTACTCTCTCTTCTGTCCACTACAGCACAATATCTCACCATTTCCTGACTAAACTTAGCTGTTTCATGCCTCAAATCCTCACATAATCAGGTACAACTTTGACTATCTATTCAAGCCTGGCTTCTCTCCCCAAGTATAGGAGCTGCTAATCAGTCCCACAGACTTTACTCGGGTCTGAACTTTGCCATTTGCTAATCCTGGATCTATCAGATGTTCTGCCATAAGGGGCAGAGAATCACTAAACTAGACAGTTAATTGGGATTAGGTAGTCAACCATTCTAGATGAACCAGGCCGTAACTTATATGTATGATTAACTTTACCTGAATTATCTAATCATTGTTTACATTATTGACTAAGATATCAATTACTAATCTCTCTTTCCATGTAAGAGCTGATATGGGTAACTGACTTACAGTGATTGTTTCTTTACTGCTTTTATTGCAAACAAAAGTAAATGTTAGCTCCTTGAGGGCAAGGACTCAGTTATTACAGTCATATCCTCATTGCCTAGCAAACATAATGATGATATGAAGAAATGCTAGTTTGTTAAATGACAACAAAACATTACTTTTTTTTTCTTAAACTCTAGAGCTAGACTAGAATTCTGAGGAAGTTCCCCATTAGAATTGCTTTGTTTTATATTATTCTTCATTTTCTTTATTCAAAAAAGCAATCATAACATTCAAAAAACAAAGGCTTGAGATTTGGCAAGTTCTTCATATGGGAGGAAGGCACAACAGAAATTCCAACCTGCCTCTCCTTTCAAAGTCTCCATGTTGCTCACTTCAAATTTACAGTAAATGGTTGCTGTAGAATCTAAAATTGCTGTAATGAAGTAAATAAGGAAATGGAAATTCTCCTTACCTCGGGGATTTCCTCAAGAAGGCCAAGCCTAGGTTTTCCAGGACTCCATCCTGGTCCTTTGAATAGGACAGACAACTTATTCCAGAACCCAGGTGTGGTCCAAAATGTAGCCCAAATATAATGCAAGTGATGAAACTGTGGAGGAAGGGGAAGTAGTTCACTTTTTTTTCCTTAGGTGAAGAAAAGTTTAAATCAATATGTAACCAAAGCATTATATTTCCTTTCACTATTACATGGAATTTGAAGTGAATTTTTCTTTCTGTAATAGCCTTTTGACCACAGCAATAAATTAAGCAGTTGTATATCAAATGCCTTCGAAGGGGAAGCTTTTTGAATGAAACAATATGCATGTTGGGAAAAGCATTTTTAATGAATCCCAATTGTATTCTCTACAATGTTTCTCCAATTCAAAAATATTTCTCTGATTATATTGAAAGGGCAGAGAAATTATTTAAGAATCCATGGTAGTGGAAAATCTTTTTTGCTAAGACATATAACTTGCAGAAATATTAGCTAGCAGTTAACATTGTGCACTTCCATTTCTAATGACAAAGTAAATTCCCGGTGGTCTTCTCCATGCAAATGTTGGAGATGAGTGGTGATGACTAAGGGGTAGTTTGCTGGTGAAGTAGACAGAGTGCTGGGTTTGAAGTTAAGAACACTCATTTTCCTGAGTTCAAAGCAAAAATTAGTAGCTCTGTGATTGTTTAAGTCACTTAATTCTGCTTCACTTTCCTCATCTGTAAAATGAGCTAAAGAAGGAAGTAACAAACTACTCCATTATAGTTGCCAAGAAAACACTAAATAGATTCATGAAGAGTCAGATATGACTTAAAAATAACTGAACAACAATGTGTCAGGAACTGTTTTGTTCTGCATGTTGAGGCAGACAAGGTTCTGTCTTGTTCAATGTCATGCAGTTAGTAAATGTTTGAGGACAGATTTTAACTCAAGAACTAAGTTTTCCTAACTTCAGGATCAGCACTCAATCTGCTTTGCAATCTAGTTGCCCCATGTGACATATAATAGGGGCTTAATAAGAGTTTGTTAATTGATTAAAATGATTGATTATTTTAAAGGGTATCAGGTAATCATACTGAATAGATTTTTATAAATATGAGTACTACAGATATTTTCTAATAAATGAAGACTATATCACTGCATAAACTTTTGGATTTTTATATTTGAAGGAGCAATGTATAGAAAATAGTCATCCTCAGAGGTAAGAAGCAATTGACTACTGACATATGAAGCATACTCATGTTTGACCTCCCTCTCACTTTCTCTCCATTTTTGTGTGTCTCTGTCTCTTCTTTTGAGCAGAGCATATAAATTAATAAATGCTTGTTGTTTTGACTTGGTTGTATTTGATCCATTCCCCAAGACTGAAAGAAAATATTCATACCTGTACTTTGATTGGTTCAAAGGTGTTAATGGGATGGGTGAGACCATATGAAACCTTTTCATTTTCTGCTTCAAAAGTACCTAGAAGGGATATTTTTAAAATGAAACTTAAGAAACCACCCATTATGTTTATGTCAATAAGAATATAATTTGTCTGATTCCCATTAATGTCACTTACCAAAAATTCTATCCCAAATAATAAGAGTTCCAGCAAAATTTTTGTCTATGCAATATGGGTTTCTGCCTAAGAGACAAAGAAAAGAAAAAAAAATCACCACAGGAAACCAAGAAATCAAATCAAACATTAAACCATATTCTAGCCTGTTCTTGATGAATACATTTACAATATCAAGACTTCAGCAATACCATGGGTTTTCTGGGGCATTGTCTCACTTATAGTAATGTACCTAAAAGGAATGCTTACTTTAATTCCATTTCTTTAGAACTAGTGGCTTTATGAAGTGTTTTTCCCATAATGACACAGTAAGAATTCCTGTTGCAAATATTAACAATTTATTTTAAGAGCTGAATTAGGGAAATTGAAGCTCTATTTGAAATCTATAGTCTCGTGATTTCCTATCTCTTTTTATTTTTTTTCTTTTTATTTAAGTCTCATGAGATTATTGTATATTTTTTGCTCCTTTGCTTTTAAGGCTTTTTATCTTGGGCCATGGACATTGATCAATCTTAGAATAATCTCTTTTCAAAAATATTTTTTAAGTAAAAGTTCATATTTATCAGACTATGAATTGGAAATTTACTTAGCCCTATTGGTTTTTGTCCTTGTTGCTTAGAGAGGACCAAAAATGATTTCACTGTATTGAAGTTAAAGTACAGTGCAACAAAAGTGCCTGATTCAGACCAGTAAGAGCTTGGAAGACTTTACCACAGGTCAAGCACAAACAATCCATGGGAATATTTAGAATGAAGATAGTCTAAATATTCACATCCCAAGTTTCTTTTGAGTTACTGCAATTCTGCTTTACTCATGAAGCACAGCATCTTCTTTGATATGGGCGACTCTGTACCAGTGTCTCTCATGTCTGATCATTGGTTCCAAAGTTCTTCAGAGAGATCTTGAGAGTCATTATTTTGCTTTTTTTTGAACTTCATATGAACATTGATTTGTGTAAGTTCTTTGGATAATAGTTTTGCAGTCAAGCGTAAGCATTTGGACAACATGGTCACCCCATGGAGTTGTGCTCTCTGCCACAGAGTCTGAATGTTTGGCAATTCAGCTCAAGAAAGAACTCAGTATCCAGGACTTTATCTTACTAGGTAATTTTCTCAAGACAATTCATGTGGAATTGATTCAATTTCTTGGACAATAGACCATCCATGTTTCATTGACATACATCAATGTAGTCATCATCATGGTTTTGTACACCTTCAGTTTGGTGGGAAGCTTCTTCTCTCCTACCCTTTCCTTTGGAGCTTCCTAAACACTCAGCTAACTCTAGTAATACATGTGGCAATTTTGTCATTTATGTATATATACTTGGAAAGTATACTGCTGAAATAACTATTTATATTCAAGGAAAGCACACTAATCTGTTGACATTAAGTCTTCTCGTAGTCCTCTTGCCTTGTGGTCTCTGCTTTTGCTGAATGTGAATTTTACCTTGGATAGGTTAAGTCTATGATTGGTCCAGCACTCTGCACTATACATCATCGTTGTCACTCTCATCCTGTTTGCCTCTTCTCACAATAACATAGCTTATTAAATGTTAATTTTTGCTATAAACGAATATCTATGAAGTTTCATAATGGTTAGGTAAATGGAAGACAGTGTTGATGAGAAGATCATGAGATGCACAAATCTTCAGTAATAGGTGACCGGTGATGTTGTCATTTCTCACTATTCCACCTAAGCCCTGTCTGCCATGTTTGATCCTTTGTGCCTGTCCTGGCATTAAAGTCACTCAGAGTTACAAGCTTGTCTCCTTTTTGCACATTGATGATGAGGAACTCCAAGTCTTCATAAAATTGTTTTTGGACAGCATAAGGGTTCATCATAGTGGGACTATATGCACTGATGATTGTAGCACTGTTTTCCTACAAGTAGCAATTGCATTGCCACAAAAATACCCTTCACTCCTTTTGACATTCATACAAGTTTTTTTATAGATTAGCTGTGATTGCAATACCTATATTAATTTCATAGTGCTCCCAATCATTGTAGGCACTCCAGAAAACAAATAAGCATAAGTCCAGCTTGTATTTTGGTGACCAGACTTTCATTTGGCAGCTTTATTTCACTCAGTGTTGCTATTCAAATGAAATGCCTGCTGAGTTTTCTCACAAGAACTGTTCCCCTTCCAGCTCTATTGTATTTCATGTTGTCCACAAAGATGTCCACATTTCATGTACCAATGACAAGTGCAATCCTCTTGGTAAAAATACTTTTTTGAATGTTTCAACTGTAGGGTGGGACCCCTGCCTGCCTGTCAGTTAACCTCAATCTGGTTTAGCCTGTCTGCCAAAATGGATGTCTAGTGTGTGACTGCTTTGCATGCTACACCTTCTTGGAGCCAAAGGTGGGAGTTGGGTGGCAGGTGGACACCAAATTTGGAAAGCATCCCTGAAGAGCATTTGGCAAGCTCTCAAAATAGAGGTCCTAGTCCTCACTAAATATCTCCACATTAGTACCCTAGCATTAGGACAACATAGATAGCTAAGCAGATAATTGAAAACTGGATGGATAGACAGACAGAAAGATAGATAATAAATAAGCTATGCAGCAAATAGTGCATTCATTAGATGTTTACTATGAATCAGTTGATTTTCAGTATTTTTTCACATCCAACTCTTTATGACCTTATTTGGGGTTTCAAGGCATTGACAGCAATTTGCCTGGTCTTTCTCCAGCTCATTTTGCAGATGAACATCAGGGTTAAGTTATATAGAGATACATATCCACAATATAGCATTTTAATGCTTTCTGTGAATGTTTGCTTGTATTTTGTTTTCCTTCTTAGGTTATTTTTTTTCTCTTTCTAGATTTGATTTTTCTTATGCAGCAAGATAACTGTATAGATATGGATACATATATTGGATTTATGATATATATATATTTAACATGTATTAGACTACTTGCCATCGAGGAGAGGTGGGGGGAAGAGGGAAACATTTGGAACAGAAAATTTTGCAAAGGTCAATGTGGAAAAATTACTCACATGTTCTGTAAATAAAAAGCTTTAATAAACAAAAAAATAAAAAAAAGATATATAGGGTCATGCATCTAGTTAAGTGTTTGAGGTTAGATTTGAAATCAAGAAGGTGTGTTTTTGAATTCAAACCTAGCACTCTGTCCACTAAATGTCAGACACTGTGCTAACTGGTGGGTATACAAATAGAAACAAAATAGACAATCCCTCTCTTCAAGGAGGTGTAGAAGTCTGGAGAGAAAATAGAGAAGTGAATGAAATTAACTTAATTTGGACAATTAAAAACATGGTGGATCCCACTTTCCTATCTTATTTTCCTTTATACCTGTCATCTCATGGGGTATAATTTACTTTATCTCAATGTTGTCATATTTGAAAAAGGGAATTTTATCTTTTCTCTCCTTGCTTCCATAATTAAACCAGGAATCAATAAATGACCCAAATCTTAGAGAGTTCATTAAAATGCACGCCACCAGCGAATTGCTACCAATTGCTAATAAATGAGAATTCTTGTAAGAGAGTTTGGGGCTCTTTCTTTTTTCATAGTGCATTAATTTAGATGGTTATTTATTAGTAATTTAATTTAATAGGGCAGGCTGATGAAGAATAGATAAGGCACTGGATCTGAAATTAGGAAGAGTTATCTTCCTGAATACAAATCTAGTCTCTGAGACTTACTAGATATATGATCCTGGACAAGTCACTTAAAACCCTGTTTGCTTCATTTTCCAAATCTTTAAAATGAACTGGCGAAGGTAATGGCAAACCATTCCAGTATTTTTGCTAAGAAAACCCCAAATGGGGCCACAATGATGCAACTGAAATGACTCAACAATAACAAGTTGAATTTAAAATCGCATGAATTAAATTTTAATATTGACGATAAAACAATAACTATAACAAAAGCAAGTATTTATAGAAATTTAAGATTAGCAAAATGCTTTACAAATATTATTTCATTTGATCATCTTAACAGCTGTCAGAGGTGATTCCCATTATCATTTTCATTTAATAAATGAAGAAACTGAAATTATCTATTTAAAAATTATATTATTTTATGATGCAGAAAGTGACTATGGAAAGAATATAGGATTTGTTATAAAAACTGTGTGATGGTAACTAACCTTTCTGAGGTTTAATTTCATCATCTACATCTATATCGATTTATCTATCTATATAGCTATTTATATATGGATATATGTATATATATGTAGATAGATAGATTCCTATGTGTTGTCTCTGGAGATGAAAGCACATTTAATCATAAAGTAGCCAGATAGTATTGGCAGCAGAGGAAATCCAAGAAAGCTCCTCTTCCAGTTGAATAAGTGAAGTTGTTGGAGATAAGAGTCATTCACATGTTCACACATGGCCCAAATGGAACTGCTTGGTGGGGAGAGGAGTGCTGTCATGTGGCAGAGAACATGCTGGAACCAGATTGCTCAGGAAGTTCTCCCATCCCTGTGTGAGCAGACACCAAAATGGTCTCTGCCAAGAGTTTGGGTCATTGCATGCAATTAGGAAAATCCTTCCCAGGGCTATTTAATCCATTTTCCTTTTCACTTAGGCTGGAGGGGGGTGCCCAAGAGGAGAAGGTAAGCAGACTTCTCATTACATCCCTAAATGATAATGTCAAACCAAACAAATGATTGGGATTGGGCTTCTTAATATAGTGCTCTGATTTGACGGCTGCATTCAAATAAAATGAGACAAAGCACTGGCAATAAAAATAGGTATACAAATTTTGACCAACAATGACACAGACCAGCCATGGTTACTCACCATGGTGAACCCGATGATGGCTTGGAGTGTTCAGAATAAGTTCCAAAGGTCCAAGGTTTTCAATGACCTATTTGAAAGGAAAGTGTGATGACATACAGAGTAGTTGGAAAGCCACTTTAAAAGTACGATTGTACACATGTAGATGAGGATATCAGTTATGAAAATCCACTGGATTTAGTGCAACTTCAAACCTTTCTACACATACAATGAGATTCCAAGGAACTGATTCTGTCTTTCCTAGAGTCATCACATAAAGGAGGGATTAAGCTTGTTCATCTTGATACCCAAGGGAAGAAGAGGAAAAATTGGCTGACAGTTGGAAAAAAAGAGAAATTGGGGATTTATTTTTAAAAAATCTTCCTCTATTTAGAATTATCTCAAAGGCAATGGACTGTCTTGGGGTTGGGGGAGGCTCCTATTTCCTGGAAATGTTCAAGGAAAAGCATATGACAATGTAAAAAAAAATAATGGAGAAGATGACGCTGATAACCATTGTTTGTATAGCTCTATGTAAGTCTGACAAAACATTTTACATCCATTAGCTCATTTGTTCTTCACAACAATCTAATAATAAAGTTTCTATTATTCTTTTCTTTTTTCAGATGAGGAAACTGAGCCTGAGAGAGGTTACGAGACTTGTCAAGGTCACTGTGAGCATGTGACTAAAAGTGGCTTTCCTTCTATCTTGGAGTCCATGCTCTCCCCCTTTTACCATCTTGCTGCCTACTTTCTTGAGTTGAATTTAGAAGAGTTTCTTAGCCCAGGACAGATTGGGCTAGGTGCACATTGACATCCTTCCCATTCTGATATCCTCAGATTTTGCTGAGGTCAGTATTGACATATGGGGACTAAATAGAGCTAGCCTATGAAAACTGCTTTCTCCATGAACCCTTCACTCTGCTCATACATCAATTTTTTTTCTTAATAAATAAATGCTGTTTTGCATTTTTACCCTCCATGTAGTATTTGATCTATGATGTTTGTGGTCAGACCCAAAGTCCCTCGCCTTCTCCTTCAGTTAACATCTCCATTGTTTCCCTTTTTGCAGTACATAACTTTTTCATGAATTGTATCAAACCCCTCATCAACTGGCTAGTCACCCTCTCTGATTCACTTGATAAAAAGGTGGTGATACATTATGAAGGAGAAATGTTCATTTCCATTTGAGAATTTGTGGCAAAGCATTGTAGTAAGATAAGAACTTTCCTCCCAAGACTCTAACTCCATAGTTGTGAACAATACTATCATCATAGAAGAGAAGCTTCTTTATGGCAGGGGCTAGTGTTCCTTCTCCAGTACCTAGCACAAGACTGGCATATTGTATTTGCTCAATGAATGCTCACCAACACTGGCATCAAACATTCTGGAAAACTCAACGCTAGACAAAGATTTGTAAATTGTGGGCTATCTTATCATCCAATGGTAAAAATGGAAATACATAAAGAGGTTAAGATATTTTCCTGTGGCTTCCAGTGGCCACATTTATCAAGACTTGGAAAACAGATCTCTTGACTCCAAGCTCTGTGTTTTCCCCACTCTAGTACATATTTTCTCTACTTTTCACCAAACCCATTCAGGGCTTGAATTAATGATAAAGATATTGTCAGAGTTACTGCAGTGATAAAGTCTTCTTTGCCAAAAGGATCTATGAACATGTTGGCTGAATTTGTCTCTCAATAAATAGACAACCTCTACCATCATGGAGTTTCTTATATTCTTATAGGCAGGGCCAAAATTCTATGATAGAGTAGTTTCCAAGGAAGGAAGTTCAAGTCTGGAAGTCACAGAACAAGATGTTTAATACATAAGATTATCAACTTATATGTATTTACTAGAAGTAAAGGTAGTGTGCATTTTACTCAAGAGCCCCAAACAAGAAGTGGTAAGATAATTCTATGAAAGGTAAAGCAAGGTGACTGGGTCAAGGTGATGGGAGTTGGGGGTAACTGGTTGAGATGGGAAGCATAATCTCGTTGTCTAGGGCTCGCTAGATATAGGGGGTTAGACATGTTTGATTCTGCTTCTACGTTCTGTAACCTTTCAAATATAATGGACAACAATTTAGGCAATCACATCTGTCAGTCATTTGATTTGTTGTCTTCAAGAGATGGTGCGTCAAAAGGTTTATTGTCTTGTGACCGACTTCTCCCACTCCCTCACCCCCGGATGATGAAGCTTTGATATACAGACTAGAATGGTCCCTGGATGACAAACATACAGTCCATTCCCAGGCTCAGACTTGAAGTCTTCATATCTTGTTGGAATCTGCCCAAGCTCACCCCAGTGTTTAAGAGTAGATTGTTACTGAAGGTTGAGAGGATCAAATGAGAAAATCACTACAAAAGTGTTTTGACAATTGTGAAGTCCTATTGACTATGTAAGGTAACTCCTGCTTCATTGAGCCTGACTGAATTTCATCTCATATTCTGAAGTTATAAAAAGAGATCCTCACCAACAGAACATGAAGTGATTGGAAAAAGTAATTGATAAGATACAGGATGAACCCCATTTTGAAACAGTCATCAGTCAACAGAAACTTATTAAACACCAACTATTTATGAGGCACTATGGTAGATGCTTGAAACACAAAGAATAATACTGATAGAATCTCAATAAACTTCCATTATACCTCACAGTCTTTCAATTTACAGACAAATAATTGATGAAGAGGAAGAAGAAATGGAAAGATGGATGAAATAAAATGGGCATCTTTCACCAAAAATTATATTGAAATACTAAAAATGAATCTCTACTAAACCAACGAATCTCTGGCAAAGGTTCAGATGGGCAGAAAGAAAAATGATTTTATCCTTGTTTGCCCCTCCCCAGTCCAACATGTGTTCCAAAAACAAACAACAAAGAAGAAAGGGGGTGGATGGAAGGAGGACAGCCAACAGGCTTCTTCAGCCCAGATGTAGTTCAGATGATGAGAAAGGGTGGGTGTGTTGCAGTCACAATGAAAGCAGTATTGAGGCAAGTACATTCAGATGACTGCAGGCTAGGCTGTGTATTATTTTTTAAACATCTTAATCTTTCTTTACCTCAAAGAAAATCTTTATACTCCTGAAGGATTAAACACTGGTGATACCAGACCTGGAGGCAGGGTTTTTTCTTCCTGAGCCAAATATAACATAGACCTCCAGATTCTAATTTCCTGGTCAGATCTCCCTGCATCTTCAAATTTGAGCCTCTGGGTTGGGGGAATGAGTCCATACTGAAACCCCTCACGTTAAGAATCCCTCAAGCACAAAATCCTTCTTCTTTAAAGGTGAGATGTTGTTGCTAAATTAACACAATGGAATTTTAAAGAGGAAATTGAAGGGTGCTCCTATAAATGTAGCAGTCTGACCAGGAACCACATGGATGTTGAATGACTCCTTGTTGGGGAAGTTATTTAGACAAGCGGGTACAGTGGAAAGAGTGATGGGTTTGGAGTCAGAAAACTTGAGTTCTTTGACCCAGCCTTTGTCACATTGGACAGATCACTTGAACTACCCAAACTTTAGTTCCTCTTTCCATAGAAGGAGAAGGTCGATTCTCGATCTCTAAAACAATTGGATCTTAACATTTTATTGAATCATGGACCCCTTGGATAGTCTGGTGAATTCTAATTTTAAATGCATAAAAGATAATTCATAAGGTTATAAAGAAAAATTCTATTGAAATGCAGTAATAAAAGTACTAAAGATACCACAAAAATCTAAAAACCCTAAGATAGGAAGTCTTGAAGTTCTATTTTCTAAGACACTTTTGCCTCTAAACCCTAGGAATTCTTTCAACTGCAGCCCTATTAAGTCTCTCTATGTATCTTTAAAGATTCCTGCTTTATGAAAGAGTGACAGACAGATAGAGAAGGAGAAAGGCAGAAAAGATGAGAGACAGAAACAGATATAGAGAAAGAAAGCACTATATTAATTTTAATTTTAATTCATGTTACCTTCTCTTTCCTATGGATAATAATGTGACAGCTCCAGATGTGTCTAGAGCTTGGAAAAATTTTAAAGAATACCCAGTTGGAAAGGGATCCTAGAGTTTAATCTTCTCATTTGAAAAAATAAATTAGTCTTCAATCCAGGTCTATTTAAGAAACCTATGTTATATGTGATTCTGTGGCTTCAGAAACCATCTTATAATTCTTCAATTTTGTAGATAAGGAAATTTAACCCAGAGAAGTTAAATGATTTGTTACATGACTAATAAATCAATACACCTGAGCTTTTATAGGGTTCTAAGGTTTTTAAAATGTATTCCATATGATATTTTAGTTGAATCTCACAGTAACACTAGGAGTTAATCACTATAGATGTTAACATACCCATTTTACAGATAAGAACACAGAACACCAGCAAAACTATGCTACTTGCTGAGACTAACACAGTTCACAAATTAGTAGATGTGTTATTTGTATTTAGGTCTTCCTGATACCTAGTTAAATAATGTTTTTCTTGTGTTCCTTCTCTGGAAGTCAGTGAACCAGGATTTAAATTCAAGGGTAGATGTCAAGTCAAAAAACTACTTTCTCCTCCCATTCCATCTTGTTCAGAAAATGGACAGTATTCAAAGGGTAGTACAACCATATATCACCATCCTTCCCCAAATTGTTTCTCATATACTTTTGTATTCCCAGTCAAGCAGAGGCACTGTCAACCTTCCCGGCTCTCAATCTTTCTGTCTTTTTCATACACACAGAAAGATATATGCCCATTTTATTCTACCACTCTCCCTTTCCAATTAGCTATTCCTTTTCCATATCGGATTGTAATTCTTTAGGATCTTAGGTCTCTATTCTCACTTTCAAATGAAAATTAAAAGAAAGGAAAAGAAAAGGGAAAATATTAAGAAAAACTAATATATATATGCATAGATATAAATACAAAATAATATATCATATTATTAATAACAAATTATAAAACAATAATATTATATAACAGTATTATATATAATAAATATATAAAACATATATTAGAGAGAGAAGAGAGAGCTATGCTGAAGAGACCAGAGATACACATACACATCCCTCTTCTGAATTCTCTGGTCTTTGTTGGTAAAACCCCAAACTCAAACAGCATCCTCATTTCTCTACCCCCTCCTCATGGACTCCAAAGAAGAAGAAAACAATGAAAGCTAAAATGCCCAGAGAAATAGCAGCTCCCACACACCATTGGTCCCCAAACTTTGCACAGCTGTATTTAAGTTTCCTTGCGTGAATCAGTTCCATTGGTTCCAAAATGTCACGCTAGAAAACAAAGCCCAAACTCCCTGTGTTGTCATTTAGGTTCTTCCCAAGCTTGCTCTGATCTCTCTTTATCTCTCATTCTTCTCTTTTACTTGCATTAGGCTAGAGACCAAAAATGCTAGGGAACTGGTTTTTTAATATGAAATGATATGAAATAGTGGCCCCCATATTGTCTGAGCTATGTTTTCTTGTTCACCCAGTTCTTTTTACTTAGAATGATTCCAGACTTTTCTCAGCCCATAGGAATAAAATCCATTCTTTAGGATCTAATTTTGCTGCCATTTTTTCCCATACTCTGGTACACTTTCTCAGGACAAAGAATCTGGTATTTTTTTCTTTCTGAATTCACTTTGCCTCTGGAACATACCCACAATCCCCTTGAAAAGTCCTAATGGTATGTTAGCTAGAGGTCTAAAAGACTAATGGAATACTTACTCTATTGTTATATCTATGAATTTCTCTAATGTTCAGTCAATCCAGTACCTGGTATACAATAGGTACTTATTGTATATTTTTTACACTGAATTGAATCTGTCATTTAGTCAATATATACTTAGCACTATGCTAACTGGCAAGTTAGCCAAAATATAAATTAATCCCAACTTTAGTCAGTTGCCTCATTTCTTACCTAGCTTTAATCACTGATTGGGCATTGTTTCATTCAAATTGTGACCTGTTTAAAAAAAAAAAAACCATTAGCTTTGAAAGACCCAGATTTTCACTGCGTCCAGGGCCATCTCTAGTCATTCTGACCTCTATCTGGACACTGGGCCAGATGGCTCTGGAGGAGACTGGGAGGCCAGTTGACTTTACACAGAATTCCCACACAAATCTAATTCATTGGTATGTAATGTCATCACCTTCCCGATGTTGTGGCTATCTTCAAAAACAAAGGACTGACTGACCATCATTCCCACCTTCCCCACCACAAGAATATATATTTATTAACAGCTTGCCCTATGTCAATTCCCTTAAAGCTAAGCCCTGGGACTTGTGTTTCTTATTTCAATATCAATTTGGTGGTGTTACTATGCTTACTATAATTCACATTATATTTAATTTTACCTAAGAGTTCATTTGATCCAGTTAGTAATAGACAATCTCTCTTCATGTCTGACTTCAAAGATTTGATATGTATTAATGAAATCACATATTAGAATATTCTATTCTGTTTCTGGGATATGAAAAAGCCACAGTTTCCTTTCTTTTCTCTTCCCAATTGCAATAAAACCAATATAAGGGCTTTAGACAGGCCTTCAAGTAAGTCATGGTGTTAAAGTTGGAATGGGACAGAGAGGGGAAAAACAGCGTCCTACTTTTCATATTTCTGAATCCTAGTTGGATCAAGAAGATGTGATTTTCTATATCCACAAATGATTCTGACATCAAGCAGTCAAGTCACTCCTCAAATGTCCCTGACTTCATACCCTTGAGCTTCCCAATGCGTTTCTTTAAGGGTTTCTACTCTGCTTTGAAAAATGCATGTTAGTGTAATGGATATCCTGCCATTTAGGGGAGGGGTGGGCAATAGGGGGGAAAAATTTGTAACAGAAAGCTTTATAAGGGTTAATGTTTAGGAATTACCCATACATATGTTTTGCAAATAAAAGGTATTAATAAAATTTAAAAAAAAATAAAAATGCATGTTAGTAGTTTATTAGTGTTTTTAGAATAGTTCAAATTGTGATATATCAATGAGTGAATTATTAATGTGAGAAATACTGTAAGACTTACATGAACTGATCCAAAAGAAAGTCAAACAAGAGATCAATATATCCATTAATCATAATAATATTTTAAAAATTAATTGTGACTGGATTTACAACAAATGTTAATATCAACCCTTATTTAGATGTAAACACAATGAAACATTTTCCTATGGGATTGGAATTGGGGGTGAGAAAGTAAGGCAGAGAGCTGTTTGTCATTCACTTATCAGCACACCCCTTCATTGAGAATCACTACAGAACATAGAGTCTTAGCTTGGTGTGTACAAAATTATTGGAAGAACAGAAGATTTTCCTAAAAGTTAGAATACCAAATGATGGTTCAAGAATGCCTTCAACATCAACTTCTTTGCTGGTCCATGATCACAAGAATCTATGTTATGTTCTGTAAGTCAGTTAGCATTAGGAGCAAGTTGTCTATACTGGTATGCTCTAATCCAATATCTTTTTTAAAAATAATCAAAATAAAGAGACCCACCAAATTCTATGTAAATGTTAAATCTTCAGTAGCAACTTTTGTCACCACCAAAGAATAAAGTCTTAACATGGCATAAAATGGAATGAAAACTGTCCAGATGGTAGCAAGATTATTAAAGAATATACCTTTCCTCTTGTTTTAAATCTATAATTGTTCTTTATTTAATTGTCTGAGGATTGTGATGAAGCCCATGGATATCATAAACAGAGAAAAGTAATTTGAGTTCATTTTCTGAATTGGTTGTCCCTAAAACAACAAACAGTTTCCTTTCCCAAATCTTAATCAATGTGGACATTTGAGGATGAATTTATCTTTGGGGCCATCTGGTAAGGAAATGTAAAAATAAAATCTTAATTACATTCCCCACTAGAGCTGCCGAGTTAATTCATGACAACATGTCTTGGTGTTTTTACAGATGGCTACTGCAGCCATATTGACCATCTGATTACTCTATGGGGCAGCAGGGGAAAGCAGACCTCCTTGGATAGGCCCTCATCTGTGGAGTTTCGCACTTTGAAATCCTTCATGAAGGCTGACTTATTCACCACCAAATGTTTTCTTATCTGATTAGGCAGTTTTCTACTTAAGTAAGTATCTAATGTGGAGGTAGCCAAATTTCCACACTACAGACTCAAAAAATAATATTTATAATTTGAAAATAAAACAATCTAGAAGGATCAAACTGTTGGGATCATAAAGAGTATCATAGGGAGACTTGTTCTGACGAAATCCTACTAGAGAACTTGAGAGGGGAAGCCTAGTTTAAATGAAAAATAGGGCTAGAGAATGCTTATATATTAAACAAAGGAGGTGAGAAACTCTGTTAGTCATATATTATGCTGAAGGTCAGTCTTCATTATTTCTAGTTGCATAAGCCTTCAATGAGGGGATCAAGAGGGAGAGGCCTTTCCAATAATATATACTTCTAAAAATGGATGAGAATTGTTTTTAAGAAAAGAACATAATTAATTGCTGAAATCTGAGTTTTCAAGAAGACATGAAATCTATAACACTTCTTTCCACATTTTAATGAAATGCAGTGTTTGGTTCTTTTGTACAAATGCATGCTGTTATTAGCAAAGGGAATACAAGGTAAAGAAATTCTGTTTATTCATGAAGATTGGTAATTCAAAAGTAGCATATAATTGTGGAGACTTTCCTGAGGGCATTGAGATGTTAAGCAACCTCCTCAATGTCATAAAATGACATATAAATGTCAAGAGGCATCCTTTATCCCCAAACTATGTCATACTGGGTCACTAGCCCATTAGTGATATGTTTCTGGAGTTTCTGAAGGAAGTCAAGTCAAAAAAATATAACTTTGAGGATAAATTGACATAAAGGTGATCCTGGCAGGCACTGGGTCAAATTAGATCTACAAGGGAGAAAAGATTGAGAAATCCAAGAGGAGGACTAAGGGCAGAACTTTTTCAGAATTTTGCAATAGGCTACAAAAGGAAGAAAAGGAGTAAGGGAAGGAAGAAGAAAAGCCAGAAAGTTGTAGTCACTTTAAAACTATCAGATTTGCTTAATGGATAAGACTCAGTACTTTAGAATGAGAATAAGACAGTCTTTTCTAGCAAGAGAGATCTGGATTTGAATCAGGCCTCTGAAACTTTTAGCACAGTCAGTGATCCATGACAGTCATTAAGCTTTTCTAACTCAAGGTCTTTCAATTAACCAACACTTAATTGGTGTTTAACAAATGTGTGTTAAATTTAATATTTAAAAGGAAGATTAAAAAAAATTTGAAAAGGAATATTACCATTCCTTTAACAACCACCTCACAGGGATGTGATTAAGTGCACTCATGTCCTTAGAGTGTTTTGTAACCTATTAAAAGACATGAATATTAATAGCAGGAGTCTTCTGGAATTGCCTCAAGCTTAAACTGAAGGAATATCTATGAAATGTAATTTGTAAAAGTAATTACATTAACATGATCCATTACACAAAAATAATCATTTTTAGATATCACATGAACACTTCTTTATATTAAACCCAGGAATTCCTTTGAAATGGGCTATGGGTAGAGTCAGAGGCAAAATTCAGGTTAGAGTTAGAATGTTCTTCCCCTCTATGTTCCTCATTGTTGCCTCCTGAGACTGAGGCAAAACAAACCCTATGAGCTATGGGAATTCTTGTGATTCCGAGAACATTTGATACAAGGCCCGAGGACCTCAAGGGTTTGATGAACCCAAATATCCAAGCTTTGGGGACAGGAATTGTCTATTTGACAAAAATTGCAGAGAAAACTGGAAAGCACTTGGCAGAAATATAGTGTAGATGAACATCTCATAATGTATAGCAAGACAAGGTCAAAATGGATGAGGGATTTAAAATAAATAGAGCTATCATGAACATATTATGGGAACATGGAATATTTTACCCGTCAGATGTATGGATAAATGGAAATTTTATGACAAAACTAAAAACAAATAGAATTTGGAGATATAAAATAGATAATTTGGATTACTTTAAATTTTAAAAAAAAAAGTTTTGTGCAAACAAAACTAATGCAGCCAAAATTAGAAAAAAAAATAAGGAAATTGAAAGAAAAAATACAGCAAGTTTCTATGGTAAAGGTCTGGATTTTCAAGCATATAAAGAATCTATCTATCTATCTATCTATCTATCTATCTATCTATCTATAAGAATATAAGTAATTCCCCAATTGGAAAGTGTTCAAAGGATATAGACAATTTTTAGATTAAGAAACCAAAGCTATCTGTAGCCATATGATAAAATGTTCCGAGTTACTACTGATTAGAGAAATGCACATTATAACTCTGAGGGGCCATATCATACCTATCAGATTGGTTAATATGACAAATGTGGAAGGGTATGCGGAAAAATTAGGACATTAATCCATTTTTGCTGGAGTTGTGACTGATGCAATTCTGGAGAACAATTTAGAACTGTGCTGAAGGGGCTCATTGAGCATACTCTTTGAAAGAACAACACTACAACTAGATCTGTATCCCAAAGAGATCAAAGAAAAAGGAAAAGGATATATATGCATAAATATATTTACCACCAGTCTTTTTATGGTGTTTTTATGGGATGACTAACTTGGAAATGTTTTGCAAGACTTCACGTGTATACCTATATCAAATTACTTACCTCCTGAAGGGGGGAGGAAGGTAAAGAGAGATATAATTTGGAAGATAAAATTTTGTAAAAACAAATATTGTTTCTTTGTATGTAATGGAGAAAAATTTAATAAAACAAACAAAAAGATATTGTGGAGAGTTTTAAAAAGTGCCAATTATAGTTTCATTTGCCACAAATTGCTCTTATCATCAAAATCTTCTTCATTATCTTCATCATCATTCATCTACATGAATTGTCAGTGTCCTTTCCTTTTTTTTAGTTTCCTTTTGTGCATTACCTTCTCTCGTAATATTGTAAATTCCTTAAAGATGGAGGGTGCATTTCTTTTTCTTACATTTATTAGCAGCACTTAGCACACAGAGTAGTATTCAACATGCATCCAACATATCCAACAATATTTTTGAATGTGTTTCATATGTAAAAGGAAGGTAATAGTACCTATCTATCTGAGTTGTGAAGATTCACTAGGATATGACATGTAACATGCCTTGTGAAACTTAAAGATATGTATGTATCTTTATGTATATATACATATATGTATGTATATGAGCTATTTTTTTCTTGCTGTTGTTGTTGTTGTTGTTAAAATTATTCCAACTATCCTTTCCATTCCTAGAACATCCTCCACTCATCTCCCTACCTTTATTCAGGACTCAACTTATGCATCCCCTGTCATAATAATTTCCATTGTTGCATCATTTGTAGAGCATAAGCTACATGAGGAAGGGGATTTCTCTCGTTTCATTTCTTTGCATGTTTGGTGTTTAGTACAACAGCTGGAACATAATCAGCACCCAAGTAAGTGCTTGCTAACTGGACAAAATTTTATCCTTATTTTCAATTTATTTTGCATTTAAACTCAATGCTAAGTGTATCAATGAGGAAAAACAAAATTGACAGAATAGAAGCTCACCAATGCATTGTTAGCAAAATTGTGAATTGGTCCAGCAACAACAGAAAGAAGTTTTAATAATGTTAAAAAGTTAGCAATTTGTGCCTACCAGTATCTAGTTCTATTAATAGTAGACATAAAAAAACTCAAAGAAAGATTTTTTTTTTAAAAAATGTTTTCATACGTACAAAAACAAATGCAGTACTTCTTTTCATGGCAGCCAAAACTGTAAAGTAAAGAAGTTTCCTTCTACTGGGAAGTAAACAAATTTTGTCCTATAAATGTAATGGAATATTTAACAAATAATAAAATAAACAATTCTAGAGGAAACTAGAAAGATCTAAGTCAATGCAGAGTACAGTGAGAATAAGAGCAGCTACACAATAATCACATTACAAGAAAAAATGACTTTCACAGATTTTAGAATTCTGAGCAATTCCATGAGTAACCACAAATGAGGAAAGAAAAGAAAAAAGGAAGAAAAAGGGGGAAAAGGGAGAAAAAGGGAGAAAGAGATAAAGAAAGAGAGAGAAAGAAAAAAGAAAGGAAGAAAGAAAGAAGGAAGGAAAGAAAGAAGGAAAAAGGAAAGAAAGAAAAAAGAAATAAGGAAAAAGAAAAGAAAGAAGGAAAAAAGTAAAGAAAGAGAAAAAGAAAGTAAATCCTACCCCTAAGAATTGATGAATTGAGCCTAATAACCCCTAAAATCTCTTACAACTCTACTTCTATGATCCAAGGATCCTGAGAGTATGAGAAAAATCATATCCCTTTTCTTTGCATTGGGATGTAAGAGAAATGTTTCCAACTAGTTCCCTTCATCAGAAAAGCAACATATGCTGCACTTTTAAATTGCTTGAAACCCAGCTACAATGAACTGGTAAACATGAGGGAAACGATGTTAGTGGACAAGAAATAAAAAAATTTTGAAGCAAAAAAGTCATCATCCAATCAGAGCCTCAAATTAGATGGGAATTTCTGGGCACAGCAGCCCCTCTGCCCTCTGTGGGAAGGGAGTGAGGAGAAAAGGCTGTGCATACATCTCTGATGGTTCCTACTTTCCATAAGTTCTTCCTTTACTATTCATTCACCTTTAAATTCTTAGACTAATTTAAATCCCTATCTTGATTGTAAATTAGACAGAATTTTTTGTTACTTCCATCAGCAATTTCTCAACTTCAAAGGTTCAATAGATCAGGAAATAGATAAAATACTTGGACATCCTCTCCAATTAGCAAAACTAAGTCAAACAAGCTAGAAATCAAACTTGGTGTTGATATTTCCCAGCAACTCTTGCCTGACTTGGTAAAATTCAAACGATAGATAATATTCCTGTATTCCATCACAATCTAGTCACAGCCACAGCTACAGAATTCAATGCCCCACAAAGCAGGTGTCTGATGGATTAATTATGAGCAGGGTTCACTTTTTATCATTTAAGGAATCAAGATTGTAAGGAGAATATCATGAAATGTGATACAAAGTTCTTTGGAGTCTTGAGAAGACAATAAATTCAAATGAAGGGATTCTGCACTAATTAAAAGATAACTAGACAAAGAACAGAATCATGTAAATACTTTAGGGCTTAAAATGAGCAAATAAGGAAAGAGAATAAAGAATTCAGGGCAGAGTGAACAGAATTCAGGATTGAGAATCAGAAAATATAGATCTTTTACCTATATGGGATTACTTGTTGTCTAGAGGAGGAGGGTGGGGGGAAAGTGGGAGAAAAATTTGGAACACAAGGTTTTGCAAAAATGAATGTTGAAAACTATCTTTGTAGATATTTGAAAAAGTAAAAAGTATGAAAAATACCACTGGAAAAACATTTTTAAAAGAAAGAAAGAATATATGGATTCAAATTCTTTCTATGTTGCCTATTAGCTGTATAACTAAGAACAAATCATTTCTACTCCTTGATGTTCCATTTCCTCATGCAGCTAATGGAAGTAATAATAATCACAAGACTGTTATGAGGATAAAATTAGATATAAATCCCATGATAAATGTTAAGTGCTAAATCAATGTCAATCATGATTGTGATTCCCTCCTCAAAATGATTTTATTGGAACCTAATTTCTGCAACAAAAAAAGGGTCATATGAAAAGGAAAAGGTCAAAAGATAAAGGACAAAATCATAAATATTCATATTCAGGCCAGCTAGGTGGTGCAATGTATAGAGTTTGGGGCCTGGATTCAGAAGAAGCTGAATTCAAATTCAGCCTCAGATATTAGCTGTGTGATTCTGGGCAAGTGGTTTCACTCTGTTTGACTCAATTTCCTCATCTGTAAAATGAACTGAAGAAGAAAGTGGCAAATCACTCAATTATCTTTGCCAAGAAAACCCCAAATGGGGCATGAATAAAATGACTAAACCACTAAAAGACACATCCTCTTAATTTTTACTAAAATGTCATTTTAACCTATCCTAGAAATAGTGACAGGCCCATTGGTGCAAGAGTTTGGGCGCTTATAGATACTGTGAAGATTATTTTCTCTGAAACTATGTTGTCTAATAAGCCTTGTGCACCTGCTAGAAGAATTCTCAATGAATCTCCAACTTTTTCTCTAATAAACAGCAAGAATACGAGAGAAAGCTATGGGTCCTTGTATTTGTTGATATGTGTATAAGGCAGAAAGTTTGCAGCTTTCCTTTTGTAATCATTTATTTGTCATTTTAATGGCTCTAGTTCAGAGGATTTTTTTTAATACACCAAGCATTATTGAATCTGCAGTGCTCACCAACTCATCCCAAAGTGAAAGCTTAAGGATTGCATATTTTTTTACATATGTTAGTCCAAAAGTGACTTTTCTGACACATATAACATTTATATGATGTCCACCCATGAGCTTATGGACAACACAATACCATAATTGAATGCCTCCATTTTTCTGTTTGCCATTTCCTCAAATCATTAGACTTGTGATGAAAGATTCTCCTTGGATATCAAGATATTTCTAATTGGTCTATCTCTAGGATTCACAGAATTTCAGCATCCTTCCTCCCACCACGCTTATTAAGCTACAGTATAACACACGCTCATATTAAAATCTGGTATTAAAATGTTTTGATACTTTATAGTTCAAAAATGGTTTTATTTAATTGGGACCAACTGGCCTCATTGCTTCTTATAAACTTAGCAATATATATTCTGCAAGAGAAATAAAAATGAACAGCTGTTTTTCCTTAAAGAAAGCAGACAAAGATTTTTCTTACACAATAAATCAGTTGCTAGCAGATTTCCAGGACATTGCCTCAGGCCAGCTGTTTAGGTAGAGGATTTAAAATAGTATTTACCTCAGTGTGTATCCAAAACTGGTAGAGAAGATTGAGCTCGAGATGGACAGCATACATCGGAGGAGGGATGATGAGTGCCAGGGGACAGTAAAAGATCTGACCAAGAAAAAGCAAAAAGACAATTAAAAAAGAAGAATGGAAAATGATCTCTTGAATGGAAATAAACATCAAAAAATACCAGTGACTCCAGGCTGAGTGGATGTTTCAGGCATGTATAGTTTAAAAAAATCTGATGCATTTCTTAGCCATTTTAGACTTCGTGACATTTGTTTTCCATTCTGTAATGAGGTTAAAGCTATGCGGAAAACGCAGTCTGCTGACAGTCTTTTAAAGAATTGAATCCTGTGTGTTGACATAGCACACTCCCTGTGTTAGCCTGTTAACCTTGGGAAGCTGAGAACATGCTTCCTTTCCAGAGGGAAATTTTCTCTGGATGTTCTTTTTTCTGCAGAGACAGGTTGAGAGATAGAGAGGCAGCTAAGCTTTACACAAAGGAGATCTAAGAGGAAACCATTTAATAATTACTTGTTGATTGGATGACCAAGACCTGATAGAGATCCAGGAAACTAGACAAGTCACTCATTTACAGATGTGTGAACAGAGGACCCCCAAAGCTAGAAGGCCTGCCAAAGATGGCACAGTGTTTGACTGAGTTTGGATTTGAACTCAGCTCTTGTCACTCCCAAGCCAGATCCAGATTTATAAAAGTTAAACTCTATTTATTCAAGTGAGAGAGTCAGCATCCTCTTTCTCCTTTCTCCCTTTCTCCCTCTTTGTCTCTTTCTCTTTATCTCTCTCTCTGCCTCTGTCTCTCTGCTTCTCTGTCTCTATCTCTCTTAGTCTCTCTATATCTCTTCATCTCTCTCACTCTGTCTCCTTGTCTCTGGCTTTGACTGATTCTGGGTGTTCTACTGTCACCGTGCGTGTTTGTGTGTGTTTTTGTGTGTGTGTCTGTCTGTGTGTCTTTTTGTGTCTCTCTCTACTTCTGTCTGTGCATGTCTGTGTTTCTGTCTCATTCTGTGTGTTTCTCTCTCTCTGCTTCTGTCTCTGTGTGTTTCTGTGTCTCTCCTCTCTCTTCCTTCTCTCTCTGTCTTTGTCTCTGATTCTGTCTATCTCTGCCTCTCTTTCTCTCTGTCTGTAGCTGTCTTTCTCACTTTCTAGTCTCTGTTTGTCTACCTCTGTCTGTCTGTCTGTCTATCTATCTCTGTCTCTCTGTTTCTCTGTCTCTCTCTCTGTCTCTCTGTCTCTGTCTGTCTTTCTGTCTTTCTCTGTCTCTGTCTCTCTGTCTCTCTCTCTCTCTTTCTCTCTCTCCCACTTCTTGTTCCCTCTCTCTGTTTCTCCAGATGGCATATGGATACATGCCATTTCGCATGTACCTGTACATCCACACACCTATGGAAAGAAGGAGAGGGACAGAGCAGTGTGGTCCACAGAGGACAAGATTTGGAGTCAAGGGGTCTGAATTCACATCTCTGCATTGCTGGTCACCCCGCTCCTTACAGTTCAGGTTTCTTATTCCAAAAATGAGGGACTTGGTTTAGCTGAGATTTAAGATCCTTTCCTTCTCTAGGAAAAAAGGAACCAGTTGTCCCATTTCATATGACCCCTTGAAGACAGTGACTACATATAAGTTACCATCACCCATAGACACCATTTGTGATGTCATTGGTTGCTCTCCAAAACAAGGATAAACAACCACTAGCCATAAAAACCACCAGGGGAAAAGCCAACAGAACAACAACAACAACAATCACAAGAGTGTCAGCAATCTTGGAGCTCTGGTGGAAGCAAAAGCTTCCAGGGCTGCATTTTCCAACAGAAGGAAAAGCTTCTGCCTTTGGGAAAACAACTTCTGCTCTGACCACAGGGCTGGTTTGCATCCCCAAGTAAACAGAAGCTAATGTTTTCTTCTAATTACTTTGATCCTTCTAGAATTACTGTATGTTGGCAGGAAATATTTTATTAAATGAAAAACTCCATAGGAACATGAGAGGAAAAAAACAGCATGACTTCCACTTCCCTAGTTAGAATGGAACCCAGTGCACCTAATTCAGAAAAACTCAACCTTAGCAAAGCCAATCTTTGAGGTTACTTCTGCCTTGGAGGAAAAAAAAATGCCTTTGAACTTGTTTAAAGCTATTTGTCTGCAATTAGGCAAAATGTCATTTCAAGGATTTCCTGTAAGTCTCCTTTTTTTGCATAAGAATCGGCTGATTTATGGGAGTCTCTTCTTTTTCCATCTTCATTGATGACCTCAAGAATTCCGTGAAGGCAGAGACCATTTCTTATATAAACTTTATATCTCCCTTGGCTCTGAGCAGAAGACAAGGAACCCAGGAGGCAAACTTTCTAAATGTTGTCAGCTCACTTTGTATTTATTGTATTCCTTACATCATTATATAAAAAACTCAAGTCATTTCTTTGGCCTGTGGCCACCCCAAAAGACATTTGGCCCAATCATTTTATGTAGTTTCCATTAACACACAATAAATATTGGAAGTCCTTGGATGATTTGATCCTTTCCTGAATATATTATTGAAGAGCAAATAGTATCTCCAGAGACAATTGGGTTGGCTGATGTGGCTAGAGCCAGATGCCATCAAAAAAAAAAAAAAAAAGAAGGAAAAAATGTCGTTTATATAACTGCTTCACTTCCTCAATCTGTGATGGTGAAATCATCTTTGGGACTCCCTTTTGGGTCTATTTATGGTATATTTAAAGTAGACTCGATTAATGGATTCAGTTGACTAACTTGAGAGCAACAGAATCATTCACTTTTGTGAAATCTTGTCAAACATGAGGTCTAAATTCTTAATTGCACTCACAGTGAAGACAAATAAGAGAAATAAGGAGGGTCGTGTGAATGAGCATGGCCTGAGTGCCTCAAAAAGTCTAATTTAGCATTTGGAACTTAGTTCCAAACCAAGTCTGGAAACTCCCAAGACAAAGCATTATCCATTAGACTACCTTGTCATGTAATAAAGTTTTTCTCTCTTGTGTAATATTTTCAAATTCTCTCCTGCAATAGCCTTCTTTTTATGCTGTCCCAACACAAAAAGCAGCAGAGTTGGGGACATAATCACTGAGCCCAGGATTAAGGACCATTTCTGATAAGATGCTCCCCAGATACCTCATTATAGTACCGGAGGAAACCTGACTGTGCTACACCAGTACCACCTCTGTCAAGTGCTTCACAGCTGGAAAAACCTGGACTTCCTTCTGGAAATGTATTGGGTGTCCACCATTTGGAAGACCACCCTAGCTACATTTAGAGAAGCTCATTACCCGAAGTTTGGTTGCCAAGTGATGACTTTTTTTTTCTTTTTGGGGGAGAAAACTCAAAAACTGAAAAAGTCTGTCTGCTAAGATGATCTAGAGTGGTGGGTAGTGCTTTCATAAGGATCCAATCAAGGATCTTTGAAGTGACTGCAATAGAGCAAGAATAATGGTAAGAAAATTATACACTGTGATTTCTTCTATTTTATGGACAATAGAAATAGAAGGAGGTTCGCAGGCATAAGACCCATCACTTTTGTTTAATAGTTAAGGAAACTGAGGCCGAGAAAGATGAAATGATTTACTATTGCACGCAGTAAGTGGTAGAGCTAAGATTTGAAACCATGCCTGATTCCAAATTCCAGGTCCTTCCTAGTGCCATATTGCCTCCTATATTTATTTGTCTATTGCTGCTGTTCAGTGATGTCCTACTTTTTTTTTTTTTTTTGCTGAGGCAATTGGGGTTAAGTGACTTGCCCAGGGTCATACAGCTAGGAAAATGTGAAGTATCTGAGGCCAGATTTGAACTCAGATACTTCTGACTTCAGGGCTGGTGCTGATGTCCTACTTTTTTTTGTAAAGTTACTGGAGTATTTTGTCTTCTCCTTCTCCAATGGATTAAAACAAATGCAGGTTAAGTGATTTGGTCAGGGTCACATAGCTAGTGCATGTTTCAGGCTGAATTGGAATTCAGATCTTCCTGACTCCAGGCTCAGAACTCTAACCATTGTGTCATTTAGCTGTGTCTGCTGCTAGGAGGCAAGTACCTGTGCAGTGACCCTAGTTTGCTCAATTACCAGTCAGTGGCTTGGTCTTTTTTATCAAGATGGGAGAAATGCCAAAGACCCTCATCATAAGCCATCAAAAGAGTCTCCTCCTTCTACTCCCAAAGACTTGCAAGAAGGTTGGCTTGATTTTTTTTATTTGTTTTCATTTTTCCTTTTTTGAAAATATAAGAAGAGGTATGATAATGGAATTGTCAGGGGATGTAAAGGCATCATCATAGTACCAGGGCCTAGAGGTACTTCTTTGGTCTAGACATGTCTATTTTTTAAGTACGTAAACCATGTGAATTTAGCTACAGGTTTACTTATCCATCAGACTACAAGTCCTTTAAGTCCCAACAATAAGCAACAGAACTCTCACTCTCAATGGCACTGTGGTAATAAATTTTTATGTCATTTAGTGGAGTCATTGAACCTTTTATCTGATGATGAATCTCTATGTTCTGGAACAATCACGATGTACTCAGCTGTAGAGACAAATGGATTGACTGGACTCCAGCTTCTCCAATATTTGTGGAAGAAAAAAAAAGGGAGGAGGGTTCCAATACCAGTGGTAGGAAAACAATGGATGGTAAAACCTATATTTTCAGATAGCATCACATTGCTTAAAATCTCAAGAACCATTTAGGGGTCTAGCCCACAAGTCACAGATCTTATTTTATCCTTTTAAAACATTCATGTTATTTTGGGGGGAAACGGTGTTGGAAAGGGGTATCACAATCAGTCATAGTCTTGACAACATTGAGAATGTCTTTGCAAGAAAATAAGAAAAGTATGAGAAGACAATATCAACCCTGAATGTACAATTTGACCATGGACACAGAAACCCAGAAATGGAACAGGACTTTGGGGGAAGAAATGGAGTGACATGTAAATATGTCAATGGAACAAGTGAAATGTAAAGAAGTTATACTGTGCCTGAGGTATCAATAGACACAGACTGTATGTGCTCAGCAAACAAATTTAACGTAACTGATTACTGAAACTATACTGTTTCAAAAAAGTAGAGGGATAATTCTGGATTGTCCACTCAGGAGACTTTGACACCAGCAGTCATGATGGGGGGAAATGAAGCTATTAATCATCTAGTTCATTTCTTTTCCATTTTACTAAGTAAATCATCATGTTATCTACAAATAGGACTAATTGTGTCTTCTTGTGCTCTGTGGTAATGCATTAAATTTTCTTTCTCTTGTCTTATTGACATACTTTGCATTTTTAGTAGTAATTAGAATACTAGTAAGGGAGAACAGCATCTGTGCTGTATCCCTATGATTATTAGCTCATATGTTTTTAATGTATTTTCATAAACACATAAATGTTTATCTTTTATATTAAAATTTGTTTTGATATTAATGAAAATGATCTACTAGTTCTCTTTCTAAGCTTTATCACTCATCAATTTGGCTATAAATATCATATTTGACATATAAAGACAATTTTTTTTCTTTTTTCTTAATTACTGTTATTATCTGTATTTGTGTGTTGAGAGGCAGGGTAGTGTAGACTAAATATTAATTGCTCTTTAAATATTTGACAAAATTTATTATTAATTCATCTGGGCCAAGGATATATTTCTTTTGATAATTTATTTTGCTTGTGGGATAACTCTTTTTGAGACTGGGACAATTAAAACATGTATAAAGTTAGCCATCCATTTTCTCTAAATTCTCTGTGCTGTTGACATACAAATTTGCATATTAATATCTCAAAATTATTTTTCTCTTTACCTTTTTGTTGTCATTATTTTAACGTAATAGTTATTTCTCATTTTATGGTCCTGGTTCAATTAGGTTCTGGTTATTTAGTCTCCATTTATGTCAATCTCTTTTGTTTATGTTTGTATTATTATGTTTCTTATCCAAAAACACCCTCGGTGTCTGGAACAGAAACCTCCTGCTTATTTTGTAACTAATTATCTACCCGAGACACAAGGCTGACAAGTCCAGTTAATATTAGACTTTTAACATTAACTATTATTATTTTTAATAGAAGATTAGTGACTTAATTCCATAGTAGTTTGAGCAAAAAGAGTTTTCTTTCTGGCATGCCAGCTATCATAGGTGAAAAGAAAATCTGAGCATAAATTACCCTTTTCTTTGATAGTTGCACTTTCCTTTGAAGACACGGCCAATTTATCATTTATTCCAGGTCGTATTGTTGCCTTAGCAACTCCCAAGTTCCATGACTTGCTCATCATTCCATGTAAAGAGAGCTTGAAAGTACACAGAGGATGAGTAGGAGTCTAAGAAAGGTCATTCTGTTTTTTGGACTCCAGGGAGATTTAGATCAAAGCTGCCAGAGACCTGTCACATGGCAGACTTTATTTATTCAATAAAACTGTCTATAGATTTTGATGACTGGGGACCCTTGCTGACACTAAATAAAAATCTTTGAAACAGACAGGCTCATCTGCTCATTGACCAACCAAGACAGTATCTGACGCCATTTCCCTTAAACAGGGGAGAGCATGGATTTTGAGCTGCTGAACCTCAGGAAGATCTGAGGTCAAATCCCAAATCAAACATTTGTTAGCTGTATGATCTTGGATAAATCATTAATTCTCTATGTCTCAGTTTCTCCATCTGTAAAAGAGAGAGAATAAACACCTATCGCTTAGGTTATAGTGAGAATGAAAGAAAATAAAGTGTTTAAATAATCTTAAAATATCACATAAATGCTAGTTTATTATTATTATAGCTGTATGCAATGTCAAATTTACTTCCATGTCCAGTGTTTGGAAAATGAGGAAAGCTGAGATGGGTAGAAAGATACATAGATACATAAATATGTAGATACATAGATACTTAGATAGATACATACATAGATACATGATATATTTACATGAAGAAATCCAAGTAGCATAGAAAGAATAGATGGCAGAAAACATAGCTGTCTTCCTTGATAATTACCCAATATCAGAAGCAATGTGGCCAAGAGAAAAGAATATCAATCTTGTAGGTGCAAGTTCTTACCTATTCTCTGCTAGAACCCACTTTTAAGTAGCTTACTTTGGTTGGACCTATTCTGCTGAGCAAAGCAAGTTTTCATTTGGAGTCTGGTGGGAAGAGACCAACAGTAGAGTCTAAGACCTAACAAGATGCAAAGGGTCAATGTGCCATTGGATGGACACAGATAATCAGAGAGAGAGTCACGTCATTTTTTCCCCTCAGTATGAGGGGCAACAACTCCAGCTGGTGCTGAACTAAACAAAGACATACGTAAGAAATTCCTGATTTAATGAAGTTTATAAAGTATTATGAGATACAAGATGCAAACAGAACAGTCAATACAAGATTATTTAAGCACATTGAGAACTCAAACAGGGGGGAAGTTCAGGAAAGGCTTCCTATAGAAGGGCTCCTTAGCTAAGCCAAAAAAGGTGTTCATTATAAGAAGCCAAGGAAATGAGGGAGTAAATTCAGAGTACAAAGGTTTGGAGATAGAATAAAACACCAAAGAATAGGTAGTAGTACATTCTGGACCATAGAGTGAGTGTGGAAAGAGGAATAATGTGAAAAAATTGAGGGAAACTATTTGGAAGCAAATAAACCAATTGTGGGAAACTTTAAATGTCAAACTGAAAAGTTAATTTTATTTACATTTCATTATTATAATAAAGTACTACAAATTTAATATTCTAAATCTTTATTTTTATATTAGAGGCAATAGAAAGTTGGTGAGGATTCCTGAGCTTGATACTGACAGGCTAAACCCTTTATTTAAGGAATATTATTTTGCCAATTATCCATTAATCAACATTATCAAGCATTTAAAATGTACCTACTATGTGCATCAAGCCCAGGACATGGCTTTAAATATATAGTGGCTAACTGTCTGAGTTATCCTAGAAATAGAAATACAAAGATTTTTTTAAAAAAAATTCTTCCAGGGCTCTCTGTACAATGTCAACTGGAGAAAAAAAGATATTAGAAGCCAAGAATTCAATTAGGAGGCTAATTGTGCAGTCTTGGAAAGCGGAGATGAGCATTGCCCCAGGATGGTAACAATGGGCATGGGAAGATCTGTCTAGATGGGAAATAGAAAATTCTAATCATATTTTGTGGTCATATTGACTTAATAAGAACATGGTGGTACTCAGTCATAAAGGGAGAAGAATCCATTCCTTAATTCTGTCTCCAAATTGCCTTCATGTGGGCTCCATCTCAAAGGGATTGCATGACAAGAAAAAACTGAAGGGTAGACTGCTGGAAACAGCCCTTCCTCCCACTGCTCTACTTCCTTGCTTTGACACACACTCCAGTTGTCCAAAAGAAAAAAAAAACACTCAGGTTGTGTTGGGGGGACTGCTGGAGGCAACAGAATCATGAGCCATAAAAAATTTTTTTCTTCATGTGAACATGGTCCCAGAGAAAAGGAGAAAGCACATGCATGAGATGCTGTTCATCCATTTATTGAGAGGAACATAAGAGTGACATGTGAGTGCTTTTTTAAATGAAGGAATTATATTGCTAGTGTTTCACACTTCATGTCACTTACCCAGGAAGTATAAATTTGGAAGGCAGATTGTCTCAGTGCAGTGGATAAGTTGTAGTCTTCAGAGCTGTGATGTGTCTGGTGTGCTGCCCACATGATGTTGACCTCTGTGAGATATACAAGGTGGGAAAACCATGAAAAAGAGGACAAAAGGAAAGGAAAGAAGTCATCACCATTCCCATAGTGCATGTCCATCATTCACAAGGAAGGGAGAAAAATCATAATTGTCTGTCACTAAGTCAATGGGAAGATTGTTCAATCAAGCAAATAAATCAATGTTGGATACAAAATGGAAGAGAAAAAGGAGGAAAAGAAGAAAAAGAAAGTGAATTCATTTCAGGACCCTCCTGCTCTATTTTTAATAATTCTCTATGCACCTTTATGAATTCCTCAAGGGCAAGGATTGTTTTCTATTTGTAGTAGTATAGGTAGTAGCAATGGTAGTAGTAGCAGTAATAGTACTAGTAGTAGCAGTAGCAATAGCAATAATAGTGGTATTGGTGGTGTGCTAGTAGTAAAGCATTAGCAATAATAATACCAGTAATACTGACTATAACAAATAGTAGTCGTGGTGATGGTGATGGTGATGGTAGTAGTGATACTATTAGTAGTAGCACTAGAACTAAAAGTAGTAGTAATAATACTAGTAGCACCCATAATAGTAGGAGTATAGTAGTAGTAGTAGCAGCAGCAGCAGCAACAGCAACAGTAGTAGTAGCAGTAGCAGTTACAATAGTAGAAATAGTAATAGTATTATTAGTAGTTGGAATTGCAGCAACAGAAGGAGAAGGAATGGTGGTAGTAGTGGTGATGGTATATCTATATGACCCTTGGCAAGTCATCTAAGTTCTGTTTGGCTCATTCATAAAATGGAAGGAAAAATAATTTCACATACTTTCCACAATTATTCTAAAGATCAAATAAGATAACAATAACTTATCACATTGCCTTCCTGTATGTAGAAAATGCTTTTAAAAGTGTTTGCCATTAATAGCTAGTAGCAATAGAGATAGTACTAAGTAATTAGTATTACTAACTATTAGTACCACTAATAATAGTAGTAATGACAGTTGTAGTACTAATAGTAATAGTCCTAGTTGTAGTACCACTAATAGCAGTAGGAATGATAATAGTTGTATTATAACAGCAGGAATATCATTATTAGTAGAAGTATCACTAATAGTAGTAGGCCAGTGCTATTACTATTAATAATAACAGTAATAAAATAATAGTAGGAGTACTTATAACATTAATGATACTAATAATCATAGTAACCCTAATCATAGTAACACTACAGGCAATAGTATGCTGGTAGTAGTAGTAGTAGTAGTAGTAGTAGTAGTAGTAATAGTAGAAGTAGTAATAGTAGTCATCATAGAACTAATATAAGTAGTACTCTTTGTTGAGTATGATCCCATTATCAGAGATTCAAAGATACTAGGTGATTTACATATTCGTTTTGCAGATGAGGAATACAAGGCACAGACATAAAGAGGCAAATAATCTGACCTAAGATTTGATATAAGTAGGTGCATGACATCAATTGTACTCTCAGGTTCTTATCCTAGATCACAAGGGTTATCTCCCTCCCCTAGCCTATTTTAATTACCCCCTATACATGTTTGTGAACTCCTTGGAGGAAAGCACAAATTTCCTTTTTGTCCATACTTTTGTCCCAGCTTATTGCATAATGCCCAACACTTAGACATAAATGCTTATTGGATTAAATTGAGTGGGAAGTTTCCTGAGTAAAGGCAGAGGACAGCTTTTGGGTTGTCCACACCTCTAGATTTGGGGATAATCCAGTCATATTCTGGTCAAAGAGGAGACGAATTCTGGAGATCCCTTCAGGGGCAGATAGCCGTTAATCAACAAGTTCCCAAATTGCATGTTGGCAAAGAATTAAAGGAAATGTCTATCCCAATGACACTCTCTTTAAAGAAATAGAATGAGATATATACATACATATACAAATAACACACACACATCTGTATATTGTGTGCATATATACACATCTGTACATCTGTGTATAAACACATATTTCCCACAGCTCACCAAAATATTCAAGTAGTGCAAATGCCATCCCTCCATACCACTTCCCCCCGCTTCATATATAGGAAGTAACCTTTCTTCATTTTCATCTGTATATTACGAGGTGCAGCTTTCTTTTGCCTTGGGGTTTTCATCCAGTGCATGGAGTCCTTTTCTGGCAACCCATCATCTGCCAGGAAAACATTTTCAATTGAAGTTTCACAAAAAGAGAACCCAGCCACATTCTGTGAGTTGAGTATTCTTCCCTTTGTTTCATGAAGGAAGGACAGAGACCTTACTCCTAGATCTCAGGATCACAAAGTGGTGTTCAAGGGCCTTTTCACCAAAATCCAGAAAGATGAAAAAGAAAGAAGCCATAGGAAGGTGATGATTGTTTCTGTGCCAGTAGAAAGCCAAAAGCCGATCAACTAGATATGGCTTCCCAGGAATGGAGTTTTGGCATTGAGAGCCAGAAAAGGGTTGGGTGGTCTTTGGAGCTAGGGAATAGAGGCACTGTACTGCCATGGTAGGACACTGTGATTTGTCACACCTTTCAGTGCAAACCAAGACATGGTTCATGTTCCACAAACTTACATGGCTTTCTTTGCCCTCCATTGGATGGATGGAGGAACTCTCTGGATAGTAGGTTATAAAGAGGAAGTGCAAAGGCCAATTGTTGTTCAGTCATGTCTGATTCTTTGTGACCTGATTCAGGCTTTTCTTAGCAAAGATTCTGGACTGGTTTTCCATTTCCTTGTCCAGCTCATTTTACAGATGAGGAAACTGAGGCAAACAGCTCAGCATCCCATAGCTAATAAGTATTTGAGGCTGGTTTTGAACTCAGGAAAAGGCATCTTCATGGAGCTCTGTCTGTTGTACCAAACACAGCTAGGGTCAGTAAGGAAGGATTCAATCATCTAACAATGTAGATAGGGTGGTTAATGGAGCCCCAGAAGATTGTCTTCTACTGCTCATATTCAAGTTCAATTTTATCTATGCTTTCTTTGGGTAAAGGGAACATATTGACAGAAAATCTTTACTCATCTGGGATAACTGGGATGCACAGTAGTTGGTAGATAATGAAGCCCTCTTCAACCACAACAAATGTTCAAGTAAAACAGTCAAAGAAATTGTTCCTATATGAATGAGTGGTGACTGTGGTGTCTCTGCATCAGCATTCATTCTCTCTGATCGAGATTACAAAGAAAGCCCTAGAAACACTGAGCATTATGAGCAGAAAGAAATAGAACTCCAAAGCAATAACCTAAACCATCATTGAGCAGAGCAGCTCTGTAGTGCCATAGTGCACAGAGTGCTAGACCTGAAGTCAGGGACACTCATTTTCTTGAATTCAAATCTGACTTTAAGCATGTATTAGCTGTGTGATCCTACACAAGTCCCCTAATTCTTTCTACCTCTGTTTCCTCATCTAGATAATGAGCTGGAGAAATAAATGGCAAACTCTTTCAGTATCTTTGAAAAGACCCAGATGGGATCATAAAGAGTCAGACCTGCCTGAAACCACTGGACAATAACAAGAGTACCTTGATGGAAGCTAAGGCTACTAAGAGGAAAGGGTAAGGGTAAAGAGAAAGATTTTCTACATTGGGATACAACCACCACAAAGAAATAGAGATTAGATCATTGGATCAAAGAAAGTACTGATCAGATACTTAGTATATGTTGGACACTTTGTTGTGCTGTTAAGAGAAATATAAATAAAAAGAAAGATACTTCTTGCCCTCAAAGGAACTTATCTCCTAATGGGAAAGAAAACACATCAAAAGTGAGTTGGAAGTGTAGTTCAAAGAGGGAGGAGCTAAGCAGGGTTAGACATGAGCATGGCTAGCATGGGACTTCCTCAAGTTAAAGATCTGAAGAGAAATCTATAAATCGAAGAACAAGTCTACAGAAGCAAAGACATCACCAGTACAAGGAGCCCATTGGAAGGTGAGATGGAAAGAGTGATGTCATGGATACCAAATGCTAAAGAGAATTGTTTATATCCAAACCTAGAGACTTATTGTCTAGAGGTATTGGTGGTCACCATTTTGATGAGTGACATAGTCAGATTTGCCTTTAGTAAAAGGGGAAGATTGGTATCAATATGGAAGGCAAGTTGGAATGGGAGCCATTGGAGGCAAGTAGCCTGCTTGAAGACCATTGAAGCAGTTCAGACCAATAGTAGCAAAGACATTCACTGAAATTGAGAACAGAGCCAAAGAGATGGATATATACATATACATAGATGTGTTTAACTATTCATATGAGTGTATGTATATTGTTGTATGTTATATATGATGTTGTAAAAGTAAAAATGCCAAGAATCAGCAAATGATTTGCCAAATGGAGTAAGAGAAACTGAAGTTGACATAAAGCTTACAAAATTAGATTAGCAGAATGGTGGTTTTCTCCATAGTAATAAAGGCATCGCAAAATGTAAGTTGGGGGGGGAGAGGAGGGACACCATAAAAAATTCTGCTCAAAATGGGTACAGTTTGAGATACTTATAGGACATTGGTTTCAAGATGTCAGATTTGGAGAACAGCTGCTAGATGAGTCTGGATTATGGAAGGGAAATGATGTGCAATCATTCTGGAAAAGATTCTAATGCCTTATGAATTCAACTCGGGAAGGAAAAGCTACTTTGGCAGTGAGGGATGGGAGTCAAGAAAACCAAGACTCCATCTACAGGATCCACTGAGAGAATGTTCAACACCAAGATCTGGGGAGACCCTCTTTGGGGCACCATGTTCCATGCTGGGCATCCTTTTTATGAAGAGTTTTGAAAAGCTAGAAAAAGTCCAGGGGAGACAAACCATATGGACAGGCACTGTGTTCAAGATAAAAGAGAATGAGTTAAAGTAACTGGAAATGTTAGGGGGCAGGAAGGGAGGAGGTGGAAGATGTCTTCATGGATTTGAATGGTTATCCCAGGAAGCAATTTTAGGCTTGTGCTACCTGGCCAGAGCCTGAAGCTGGAAAGAGGGAAATTTAAGATATATATTGAGTAAAAACTTCATTGATCAGTCAACAAGAAGGTGGAAGTATTCAAGCAAAGTTGGGTGAACACTTCTTAGTCAAGGTGTGGCGGGATCTGGGGTGAGCTCAATGACCTTGAAGGTCCCTTAAAAACATGAGCCTCTCTGCTGAAACTCAGAAATTTTCTAAGATTAACTATGGTTGATGCTAGGGCTTTTTTTGGCTTTTCAAACTTCCTGTAGTGTGGGTCATTAACCTCTTCCAATAAGTGCCCTTCCCTTCTCCTCCTCAACTTTTAGACCCTTCATCATACTACCCCCCCCCTTCCCTGACATTACAAATAGAAGCCTTTGAAAAATATGAAGCCCTTTGGGATTTATTTATTTGTTAATGCTATTTTAATGCAGCCACGCTAATGTGCTCACTAGGGGATGGGTTCTTCAGGTGAGTTTCAATCGCAAGCTAATGACCTATGGGTACCCAACTTCCTCATGACCTCCACAGAAGCTCAGTGAGTGAACAAAGAATCTGAAGAGGTGGAGGTTAAAGACCTGTCTCTTTGGTTGTTTTAAAAGCATTTACTTCCGATCACAAACTGTGTGTAACACAAGCCCTCACCCAATGAAGCCCAGCTGTGCAAACAGGGGACTGTAACTTGATCTAACTGCTTCACCTCGGTCGGGTTTTTTTTTTTTTCCAATATTGGGAAAGGTTCAAGCAGGACCCTGTGATGTTTTTTACAGTCTCTCTTCATATTAGGTGGAGTCTGATAGTTTTCAAAGAGAATTGCAAAAGATATATTTTAGTAGTGAATTGTAGACTCCAGAGGATCCTTCATGAACACAAGAAGAAGCTAGACCCTGCTCCCAAGAATGGACCACACTTCTTTGAGGAATGCCTGGCTGAGATTTTATCTAAGGAAAATATCTTATTTTTGGGGACAATATCTAAGGATAAAATCTAATACTGAGAGATAAAAAGATCACTATCCCTCCAAGAAAAAAATTATCTAAGGAAAAAATATGTATGTAGAAATAGAAATTACTTTGTAAAAATGAATTATGTTTCACCTCTAGGAAATAAGGGGCTTACGGCTCATAAGAATGAATAACCATCTTCAGACTCTTCAATGGAAAATTAAAATGACCTTGGATAACAAGTATAAGTGCCACCCATCCAAAAAAAGAAGAAAAAAGGGGAAAAAAAGAAGTTTTGTCTGCAAATTATCACTACAATTGACCTGTTTGGTGAGAACAAGATAATTCAAGAATGTGTTCATCCATCCCCACTATATTAATGATGGGTAATGAGAAATTGAGACTGTCTTTAAAGATGCTAACTAGACAGTCTCACAAAACTGAATTCCCATCAAGGAAATGGACAGATACATTAAAAACAGACTAGCTTCACATCATTCCATGCAAACAAGAAAGTCTGGGGAAACTGACTTAATCATGATTAATGAAGGAACAGGCTGTGCTCATTTTAGTGATTCCTGAGAATAAGCTAGTGTGGAGTTCACATCATCTCTACCCTCTGAATATAAACTATACACAGGTGCTGCCTTGCTTTTGTCTTACTGTCCTGAGCATAAGAAAACTTGGATTAATACTTGTCGATTGATTGGTCCAAGTTTGTGTTTAGTGGATCTTTATTACCCCATTGGCATGAGTCAGGATGAAGTGAGAAAGGATGGAATATTGTGAGATAGCTTGAGACTCTGAATCCAGCATGTTAGCCTGTTAATCTATCTTTTTTAAGCCTTTAAACATTTCCAATCTGGTAAATTAACACATATTCATTTAAATCTGGAACAAATACAACTTTGCTTTCCATTTATTCATCCCACAAATATTTATTATTTGCTTACTAAAAAACAAGAATTTTTAAGTAGTCATTATATGATTTTTGGAAACACTTTACCATGGTGACCAGTGCTTACAAAGTAGCCTAAATGTGAGAAAACAGATAAGAAAGAAAAAAAACAGAACAAGAAAGAAAGAAAGACGTGGCAGAGATCAGACAGGAGTCTCTGTAACCTCCTCTAACCTTCCCTCAAACCAACAACATATGAAGCCTCTAGACTGATTTTGAAGCAAAAAAAATCACAATATCTGGAGGACAACATGATTCTAGAAGAAGATACTCTGGAAGAACTTCAAAACAGGTCTGTTTTAATTGGGCAGGGGGGTGGTCTGCTGAAGCCAGACTGCAGCACAGGGAGACCAGGGCAGGGAGCTGGAGCAGACAGCTGGAACAGGAGTCAGAACAGGAGTGGGAGTGTTCTGCTTTTCACACACCTGGGAGTCTTCTGGGGGCCTCTTGGGCCAATCTGTCCTGATTGTGGGCAGGTGGTTTGGAGGGTCTGCCTTTTGTGGGGGGTTGATTGTGAACCTCTGAACCCCTGATGAGCATCGGACCTAGCTGCCATTACACAGCACCCTAGGGCGATCAATCAATCAGCAGGACTGATCAGCACCAGAAATAATTCAATCAGCAGAACTGCCCAGTACCTGAAATAATTCAATCAGCAGAACTGCCCCAGGGTGAACTAAAGCAGAACTGCCCAGCACCTCACATAATTCAATCAGCAGAACTGCCCAATTCCTGAAATAACTCAATCAGCAGAACTGCCCCAGGACAAATTAAAGCAGCTGTCCCACCTTTGCCTTAAACAGACCTCACATCTTAAAAAAAATGAATAAAAAACCAAAAAGAGCTCTCACCATAGACAACTTTTATGGAGAGAGGGAAGAACAGACCTCAAATCCTGAGGCCCCTAAAGGTAAAGCAACTCCAGAAAAAGCCCCAAAGAGAGACACAAACTGGTCTCCATGTCATAAGGCTTTCTGTGAAGATTGCATAAAAAATCTTAAAAGAGAGTTAGAAGAAACATGGGGAAATGAAATGAGATCACTGCAAAATAAAATAGAAAAAATGGAAAAAGAATGCAATGAACAAAAAAAATGTAATTGGTCAATTGCAAAAGGAACTAAAATCAGTAACTGAAGGAAATAAGACATTAAAAATTAGAATCGAACAATTGGAAATGAATGACTCATCAAGACTTCAAGAATCAGTCAAACAAAAACAAAAAAATGAAAAGATAGAGAAAAACATGAAATATCTCCTAGGAAAAACAACTGACCTGGAAAATAGATCTAGGAGAGACAATCTAAGGATTATAGGGCTTCCTGAAAGCCATGATGAAAAAAAGAACCTAGACACTATCTTCCAGGAAATCATAAAAGAAAACTTCCCTGATATTTTAGACCCAGAAGGCAAAATACTTCTTGAAACAATCCACTGATCACCTCCTGAAAGAAACCCAAAAATGAAGTCCCCCAGAAATATCGTGGCTAAATTCCAGAACTATCATATCAAGGAAAAGATATTACGAGAAGCCAGAAAGAAACAATTTAAATATCGGAGAGCCACAATTAGGATCACACAGGACCTAGCAGCTTCTACTTTGAAGGATCGAAGGGCCTGGAATCAGATATTCCGAAGGGCAAAGGAACTTGGATTACAGCCAAGAATAAGTTACCCAGCTAGAATGAGCATTATCTTCCAGGGAGGAAGATGGTCAATCAATGATATAGGAGAATTTCACCTATTTCTACTGAAAAGACCAGAACTGAACAAAAAATTTGATCTACAAACACAGAACACAAGAGAAACATAAAAAGGTAACAAGAAAAAAAAAACTCTTGAGAACTATATTTATGTTATAGATACTTATAGAATGAGGGTTGATTTAATGAATCTATTATTACATTATGATTATGATATGATTACTGTGATTTTATGATTATTATGATATGATTATTGTGATTTTATGATTATTATGATATGATAAACTGAAAAAGAAATTAGAGGTAGAAAAGGGATAACAGTGGAAGAAGAGGAAAAGGAGGTAAAATAAGGGAAATTACATCACATGTAGAGGCAAAGAAAACCTATAATGATTGAGGGGGAAAAAAGGGAGGGGAATGAGAATTGGGTTAATCTCCATCTCATCAGATTTGGCTCTGAGGGAATAATAGATGTACTTATAAGGAAGCAGGAGGGAAAGGGGGAAAAGGGGGTGGGTGGGGCTCTAAAGGGGAAGGATTGTTTGAGGGAAGTGGTTATCAAAAGCAAAATAGTAGGGAGGAGGGAAAGGGGATAAGAAAGAGAAAAGCATAAGCTAGGGTAAATAAGATGGCAGGAAATACAGAATTAGTTATTTTAATTGTGAATGTGAATGGAATGAACTCTCCCTTAAAGCAGAAGCAGATAGCAGAGTGGATTAAAAACCAGAATCCAACAATATGTTGTATACAAGAAACACATCTAAAACATAGAGATACATACAGGGTGACGGTAAAAGGCTGGAGCAGAATCTATTATGCTTCAGGTGAACAAAAAAAAGCAGGGGTAGCAATCCTGATCTCAGACCAAGTAAAAGCAAAGATAGACTTCATTAAAAGAGACAAAGAAGGAAATTATATCTTCCTAAAGGGTACTAGAGATAATGAAGCAATATCAATACTAAACATATATGCACCAAGTGGTATAGCATGGAAATTCCTAGAGGAAAAGTTCAGAGAGATGCAAGAAGAAATAGACAGCAAAACTATAATAGTGGGGGATCTGAAACTCCCTCTCTCAGAACTTGATAAATAAAACCACAAAATAAATAAGAAAGAAGTTAAGGAGGTAAACAAAGTGTTAGAAAAGTTAGGTATGATAGATCTTTGGAGGAAATTAAATGGAGACAGAAAAGAGTTTACTTTTTTCTCAGCAGTCTATGGAACTTATACAAAAATTGACCATGTGTTAGGACACAAAAACCTCAAAATCAAATGCAGGAAGGCAGAAATAAT
>JAJPUD010011405.1:262-46214 GCA_023553655.1 Myrmecobius fasciatus | reverse complement strand
ACACACACACACACACACACACACACACACACACACACACACACACACACATAGTTTTAATTGCAAGTCTAGGGGCAGCTAAGTGGTACAGTGATTAGAGCATTGACCTTGGAGTCAGGAAGACTCCAAGTTCAAATCCCACCTCAGATACTCACTAGCTGTATGATCCCAGGCAGATCACTTAATCCTGATATCTTCATTTCCCCCCAAAAAGTCAGTCAATTAGTTATTTAATGCCATGGATCAGATATATAGAAGTCTCATCCAATGAAGAAGGTAACCAAACTACTCCTGAAAAGTGTACTAGGTTTCCAATCAAAATTTGGTTCAAATCTTAATTCTATTACATAAAAGCTGCGATCTGGGGTAAATTAATTCATCTCTCCAGGGCTCAATTTCCTTATATATAAAATAAGAGAATTGAACTAAGTGACCCCCTAAGGTCCTTTTTAAATCTAAATCTCTGGCCCTGTGGTTTTAATTAGCATTGTCATCCCATATTTTCTACTAGCTAGCTAAGGGGATCTTAAGCTTGATTTTTCCCACCTACCACATGAATTAATCCCCACACCAGCCCCTTCCCTCTAGTAGAACATACAGAAATATATATGATTCACTCTGTAAATGTGTCTGACCACAAGTGGATGATCTTTTAGCAAATTATCCCCTCATCTTTGTGCCTCTCCCTTCTGTTTCCAAATGAGATAGAGCTTATGACATTCCAAGAGATCACATTTTAGATAAAATATACTGATTTTGGTTCCTTGTTTTATGTTCCTTGATCTTGTTTAATATAATATTTAGGAATATCTGAGATATAAGGAGCAGGACTTACAAAAAATTCCCCCTTCCAAGTTTTTAGAGAGGTCTTCAGAAAAGTGAATGAGAAAGTTGGATAAGTGGGCTATAAGAGACAGATGGTTGCTGTACACACTTGTTATCAGCCTGTAGGAGGAGGTAAGAAACATTTTGCTGACTTTATATAACCAAGGTAAGTGACCAGAGGTGGAAGCTTTAAAATTTAGATTTATATGAAGTACGTCGTGCAGCCTTGGCCTCCTTAAGTCCATAAGTGTCCTAAAAATTAAAAGATGGAAAATGCCAAGAGTACATTAAGTCTGGTAGAAAAGTGAGGAATAAAGGGACCAAATAGGGGGAAAACAAAATCCAGGTAAGGAAAAGAGTTGGCAGCATTAAAATATGGGGACAGGGGAAAGGGGGGGAACAGTGAGGGTTGGGAGAAGCTCTTAGCAAGGGTTCCTGAAATAGGTTAGTATTATGTAAAGTCATGTTAGTAAAACATATGGCTGCTTGATCTTAAAGAGAAAAGTCAATGGAAGTTACTGGAGGATGAATTTAATATCATCTTTGGTCTGGAGAAGTCATAGGTTCATTAATTTAGAGCTAAAAGAGATTTTTTTAACCTTTATTCACAGCAGCCAGAATATGGTGGTGGGAAAGGTGGGTGGGGGATGGGGTGGCAGGAATGATTATCTGTTCAATTAATCAAATGGACCCTTCAGGCAGGACAGAAAGCAAGTGACCCTCACTGACTTACCATTTGGTTGGAAATTTTTTCCTTAATTTTTCTTATGTTAGATCTCTGCTGATAAGAAAGACCTGGGTCGATTTTGTGGGCAACTAGGATCCAAAGCAGGCAATCCTCCTGTCCAGGAGTTTGTGTCCCAGGGAAACCGTATGTGGCTAACATTTCATACTGACTTCTCCAATGAAGAGAATGGGACCACCATTTTCTACAAAGGTTTCCTGGCCTATTTCCAAGCTGTGGGTGAGTATGCACCATTAGTGGACTTTAATACCAGCCATGACATTAGGGGGTCAATTTTCCCAGACAAAAGGGTATCCATGGTAACAGATTAAAAAAGGGTTCAAGAACCTGTCATAAACTATAGAATACTGAAGCCTAATCTTGGTTCCTTTCCCCAACACACATATAAAAGTAGCCACTAGAGAGCAATAGAAAATCCTGGCGTGTCACCGGTAGACATTGCCCATAAAATCTAGCCTACCATTAAAAAGCTCCATTACCAAGAGCAAGAACAAGATTCTGTCCTTAGGATTTTCCATAAAAAACTCCTTTAGAAAGATTCCTCCTTCACAACTTAGTATTTTCACTTCTTTTGTTGTTGTTTACTTGAATTTTATTTTTTTCTCATTTTTCCCCTTTTTGATCTGATTCTTCTCATGCAGCAAGATAATTGTATAAATACGTATACCTATATTAGATTTACATTTTTTTTTACCATGTTTAACATATATTGGATTACTTGCCATCTAGGAGAGGGGGTGGGGGAAAGGGAGAGAAATTGGAACACAAGGTTTTGCAAGGGTTAATGGTGAAAAATTATCCTTGCACATGTTTTGAAAATAAAAAACTTCAATAAAAAAAGAAAGATTTCTTCTCCAGTTCCACAGCAAAAAAGCATTCAAACCTTTCTTTGCTGATAATCTTCCAGATATGGATGAATGTACTGTCCAGGGCAATGATAATGAGGAGAGCTCTAAGTCAGGGCTTCGGTGTGAACATTTGTGCCATAACTCAATTGGCAGTTACTTCTGCTCCTGCCGCCCTGGTTATGAGCTCCAGGCTGATGGTCACTCGTGCCATGGTAAGAACCAGGTGGTGGGAAGCAAGTGGAAAATTTCTAAGTTATGGAGGGATGGGTAACTAAAAGACAAAGCAGGCAAAGAGCCTCTTTGTGACCTCCATCTGGCCTTATAATTGCAGTGGAGTGCAGCAGTGAGCTATTCACAGAGGAATCAGGGTACATCTCCAGCCTCGAGTACCCCAAGGCTTACCCCCCTGACATGCGCTGCAACTATAGCATCCATGTGGATCGGGGCCTAACTATCAACCTTGAGTTCTTAGAGCCTTTTGAAATTGATGACCATCAGCAAGTTCACTGCCCCTATGACCAGCTTCAGGTACAGCATTGTCTCCCTTACTTCCAAATTTCTTCCCTGCTATTTCTCTGTCTGGAGCATGGTGGGTACAGAATATTCTGAGGCAATCGAAGCCTCAGAATGTCAGATCATACCAACTCTAAAATATAGGTGACCCTACCTGTACACCAGCCAAAAATATCTACTCCATCTCAGATGGCTCAACATTGCAAGTGCAGTAATATCCTTGGCAATAAGTTGACTTCTCTTCTTCTTCCCTCTAACATACCACCAGGTCTATGCCAGTGGGAAGCCCCTTGGAGAGTACTGTGGAATGAAGAGTCCTGGGGTCATCAACACCAGTAGCAATGCTGTGGATGTGCTGTTCTTCACAGATGAGTCAGGAGACAGCCGTGGCTGGAAGATCCACTATACCACTGAAAGTAAAGAGCACCCTACCCAGTCCACCCACCCAACCCCAATGTGGCCTTCCCATTTGCAAAGACAGAACCTGGAAGGGAGAAGACAAAAAGTGAAAAGTGGATGGCCCTGAAATTCATATTCACCTCCATTGTTCCTCAACAGTTATCAAGTGCCCACAGCCAAAGGCTCTGGATGAATTCACCGTTATCAGTAACCCCCAACAACAATACCAGTTCCGTGATTACCTCATTGTGACCTGCAAAACTGGCTACCAGCTCACAGAGGTGAGAGCTCAGGGCAGGGGAGAAAGTCTGATCTCAACAGAATTACTTAATTAGGATAAAATCCATTTTGGGCAAGCCTTCACCTCAACTTCAGGGTCTGCTGCTCTGGAAAAAAAAAAAAACAAAAAAAACAAAAAACAAAACATGATTTGGTCAACTAATCCAGGGAAAACCAAGGCTTTGGGGGATGATTCATACTAATCAAACTTACAGGAGAGCTATTAACAAATCAGAATGCTAATTTGCTATTTGCAGGAAAGGATATTAATAGATGCCTAGTACATTAATAGCAAATTAGTTTTTGAAATTAAACAGAAAATAGCAAATTAACAGAAATAGTGTCCAGAAGAAGAAAGTTGATAGTCCCATTTCATTCTTCTCTAGTCAGACCAGTTTGGGGCCCCATATCTTGAAAAGAACAAGGGCAAAGGTGAGGTAGGCAACCAGGATGGCATGAGTACTAGATACTATGTCCAATAAATATCAGTTCATGGAACTTAAGATATTTAGCCTGGAAAAGACTTATGGAGTAAAGAAAATGAACATTTATATAGCACTCACTTGACTAAGTGCTTTACGATTATTATCTCATTTCTTCTTCCCAATAACTCTGCAAAGATAGGTTCCATTATTTATTCCATTTTATAGTTGAGGAAACTGAGGCAAAGTCACAAAAATAATAAGTATTCTGAAGCTGGTTTCTTATCTCCAAGCCTGATGCTCTAACCACTGTGCTACCTAACTGATATGTGATTTAAGGAGTCATTTAAGTCTTTAAATTTTTGAAGGGCTATTACACAGAAGTAAATTTGTTCTATTTAACTTCAGAGGACAAAACTAGGATCAGAGAGTAAAAGCTAAAGGAAGACAGACAGATTTGGGCTTAGTTTAAGGAGAAATTGACTAATAATTAGAACCCTCCTCCCAATAGGGGCTCTTGAGATTCCCAGTAGAGATTGTCATCCCAGCATTCATCAGTGATTACTATGGGAGGATGTTGTGGACAGAAATCAAGGTGTAGGGTAGGGTTGAGTAGAAGTTATTCAAGGTCTTTTCCTCTGTCTGCCTCAGTTTCCTAATCTGTAAAATAAAAATCTTATAATACTTACCTCTCGGGATTGTTCTGAGGATCAAATGAGATTATAAATGTAAAGCATTTAGCACAGTGATTGCCATATGGTAAATGCTACATAAATATTAACTGTTATTATCATCATTATCATTATCGTTAGAGTCATGATTCTATTTCCCTTGTTCTAGCACATACTGAGGGCAGCCAGGAAGACCCAAGTTCAAGTCTAGTCTCAGACATTTACTACCTATGTAACTCTGGGCAATTCACTTAACCCAGTTTATCTTAATTTCCTTATCTGTAAAATGAGCTGGAGAAAAAAATGGCAAACTACTCAAGTATCTTGAAATACTACAAATAAGGTCACTGAAACAACTGAAGAAAGTTACTGACTATACAATCCTGGGCAAGCCACTCAACTCTTAACCTAAGTTTCCTTAGCTATAAAATGGGAATAATAGTACATGAACTTGTATTAATCACCTCACATGATTGTGAGAAAAGTGCTTGGAAATCTTAAAGCAATATATAAGATTTAGTTTTAGTTTTAGTGCAGTTTTAAGCTATGAAAGCAACTTTAAGCTTCAATAACTTAAATAAATTTAATTACTAAATAGGTTAATTTAATGTTTATGATTTAATGGCTTAAATAGTTTTAATAGCTTTAAACTGTACTAAGACTTCTGGGAATCCTGTATGAATTTTAGTTATTATTGAGTATATAATTAGAATAAAAAGAGCCAGATAAGTTGCTCTTCTCCATTATAAGAAAATTTCTGTCTAAATTGACCTGAATGGGTTTTCTAAAGGAACATCATTTTCTCTCAACCACATTAGAAATTTCAGTGAAGAAGGTAAATGATCTACACCTGTGAAGATTGTCTGTGGAGAAGGGAATCCTCATAAATGCATCTGCATCTGATATTACATCTCAATTTTAATCTTGTGGTCTATTTCCCAAATTCCTCATTTATTTCTTCTAGTTCAGTTGATCTTCATAATATTCCAATAACAATATCCTCTTTTCCCCTTCTTGATTTTTATCCCCAAAATGTCTTTTTTACTTCCCACAAAAGGTTTCTGATATCCCTCATATGCATTAATTTTCTTGACATAGGTTATTTTCTTCAAACCTCCCCTACTATTTATCTCTTCCTTAGCTCCAGACTCAAAAAATTGGTTATTCTCTTTCACCTAGATAAACTTTTAGTCCCCTCCTTTTTGATATTCTCCAACAATTCACTATCAGTCCTACTCTCCCTCTTACCTTTATTTTCTTCCTATCTACTGGTTTTTTCCCTGCTGCCTAAAAACACGTCTCCCAAAGCCATAAGAAACCCTCACTCACTGATAATTCCTGCCAACTATCTCACTATAGCTTTTCTGTCCTTTCTTGAAAAATACCATCTACACTTGGTAAATTTCTTCTGTCCTTTCACTCTCTTCTAAACACTCCTTTTGGAGGGTGGGGAGATAAAGCAATGAGGATTAAGTGACTTGCCCAGGATCACACAACTAGTAAATGTCTGAGGGCAGTTTTGAGCTTGGAGTCCTTCTGACTCCAAGATTGATTTTTTTTATTCACTGCACCATCTAGCTGCCCATCTTTTTCTCTTTTTTTTCCTAGTAAATTTACTTATTTTTAATACACATTGCTTTATGAATCATGTTGGGAGAGAAAAATTAGAGCAAAAGGGAAAAACCATGGGGGAGATAAAATAAAACAGAAAAAAGAAGTGAACATGGGAGGTGTTGATTTACATTCAGTCTCCTTAGTTCTTTTCTGGATGCAGATGGTATTTTCTGTCCATAGTCTATTGGGATTGTTTTGGATCACTGAACCACTGAGATAGTTGATGATTGCATATTCTTGCTATTATTGTGTTCAATGTATTCCTGGTTCTGCTTGTTTCACACAGTATTAGTTTATGTAAATCTTTCAAAGCCTTTCTAAAATCAGCTTGTTCACCATTTTTTATAGAGCAATAATATTCCATTGTCTTCATATACCATAACTTGTTCAGCCATTCCCCAGCTGATGTAGCTGCTCATCTTCTAAACATTCTTTTGTTTGGTTTCTGATTTCATCATTCAACTGAAACTCGTCTCTCCAAAGTTACAAAGGATTTCCTAATGCCTAAATCTAAGGACTTTTTCTAAATTCTCATCTTCTCTGAAAGATTTAACACTATTGATCACTTCCTCCTAGACACTCATTCTCCTCTGGGATTTCATGATATCATTCTCTCCTCAATCTCCTCCTACCTCCCAAACCACAATTTCTCAGTCTTTGTTTTGCTAGATCTCCATCTATGTCAGGCTCACCCACTATTGGTTTAACCCAGTGCCTACATTCAATTGCTTTTCTCATGAGTTCTCTTGAGTTCAAATGATTGTTTCCATGCAGATGATTCTCAGATCTATGTATACAGCTCTAGGCTGTCTCCTGTGTTCCAGTACCACATCATCAACTGCCCTTTTTAACATTTGGTGAGACAAAAAGGGTACTAGTGGGACAGGATTCAGGAGTTCAAGCAGCAGCATTTCCACTTCAATTCAATTCAACAAATATCTATTAAATAACTGATGTGTGCTTGATAGAGGTTGGAGCTTCAAAGACTTCAGTATAAGTAGGGTTTTGACAGATACACAAATAAGTATTATAAAAAGGAGGATGTGATGTGGGCAAAGGAGAATCAGGCAAAGTTACCTAGGTGTCGCCTACCTCCATCTTCCTCTATCTCTTTCTTCCTTCGTTCTAGTCTCACATAAGTAGTTATTTATGAGAAATCCAGAAAAGGGGAGTCTTCAAGGAGAGATGGTATCTTAATTGGGCATTGAAGAAGAAGAAGGAAAAAAAAATAAACTTTAACAGGAGATGAAACGTTGTCTATTCCAGTGATTCTCAAGCTTTTGTTCTTAGCATCTTTCTTTATACTGTTAAAAAATTATTGAAGATCTGTCCAAAGAAATTTTGTTTGTGGGCTATATTTATGGATATTTATCATATTAGAAATAAAAACTAATTTTGAATTTGTAGACCCTCTGAAAGGGTTTTTAGAGACTCCCAGGATTCTCTGGACCATACTTTGAGAACCACTTTGTGAACTATTCCAGTTGTGAGGATTATTTAAGCAAAAGCACAAGGAGAAGAAAGGGCAGAAGAAAAATGGGTAATAGTGCCAGGAAAAGGAAGAGTGTTATATAAGGTTAGAAAGATCACTTGGAACCAGGTTGTTTTATAACTAGGGGCAAAACTTTCTCATTTTGTATCTCTATAAATGGGGCCAAAAACATCTCCAAGGAAAGAGAGAAGGAGCACTGTTTCTAGACTTGAGAAGGCCTGAGAACATTAGGGTAGGAGAACAGCAGAAACAGTAACAGAAAATGTAATCACATCACTGATTTCTCCCAACAGCCACTTTTGCTACCATTTAACGCTCTTCTCTTTCCTCCATAAACCAGGGGAACCAGAAACTGAAGTCCTTCACCTCTGTCTGCCAGGATGATGGCACATGGCATCGAGCTATGCCCCACTGCAAGAGTAAGTGATAACTAACAGGGACAATATCCCCAATGAGACTTGCTCTCTTCACAGAGAGGGGTAATACAATTCAAAAGGTGAAAATAGGAGGGTGTCAGACTAAGCCCCTTGCCATGAGATCTCTTCTTGGCCTTCCCCCTCAGCTCCTCAAGAGTTATGGTCTAAAGTGGAGAAGCCTATATAGTTTCTAAATCATTGCTCACCAATAGTGAAAAGTTTGGTTGGCCCCTCCAGAAAGTTTCTTTCGTTCTTCTTGCCACAAAATGACCCACTTGTAGGAAATCCCTCTGGCCTCTTTTTCTCAAAAACCCTCATTCAACAATCTATTCTTTGAGCAGAAAGTTCTTTCCTCTCTTAATGAGACTGTTCAATCAATTCTTTATTTGGGGCTTAAATGGTGCTAGACACTATGCTGGTAATAAGGATACAAGGAAAAAAAAATGAAATAGTACCTTCTTTCAAGAAACATGCTATTGAGAGAAATCACTTGTTTGATTATATTTATATGCATGTATTATATTGTATATCTGTATATTCATGTATAAGTATATGAATATAGTATATACAAATAAAAATATTAACAAAGCAAATAGAAAAAAAAATAGGAAGGAGTGGTAACTGGCAGCCAGGGAATATCAGGAAAGGATCTTTCTTTCATATAGAAAGTGTTTGAATTGAACTTGATGCTAAAAAGGTAGAGATAAGGAAGGAAGGAATTCTGAGCATTGGAAACAGACTAAGCTAAGGTATAGAGTTGAAGTATTAATCATAAGGAATAAGCAAGTCTGTTTGGATGAACTGAAGAGTGCATGAAAGGGAATATATGTTTGGTAAGGAAGTTTGGAATCAGATTGCAAAACTCTATATAAATACCCAGATACCCTTTGATCCCTACTCCACTCTGTTCTTTCCTATAGTTATGAACTGTGGAGCTCCCCAAGACCTACCCAATGGGAACTACAACTACATTACTAAGGAAGAGGAAAATACCTACCAGGCTGAGATCCTTTACACTTGCCAGGAGCCATATTATCAGATGGCAAATAAAGAGGAAAGTGGTAAGTCTTCATCATGTTATTTGAGTCTTTCTCTTCAACAAAGGTGAATCTTAGAGCACCAGCCCTGAATCAGGAGGACCTGAGTTGAAATCTAGCCTCAGACATTTGACACTCACCAAGTGTATCTGGACAAATCACTTAACTTCAACTGCCTCAAAAAAAAAAAAAAAAAAAAAAAAAAAGAATCTTCTCCCATAACAGATCAGAAAAAAAAATAATGTCATACTCAAAAATATTCCTAAATTTTGATGACCTAGAGGTAATATCCAGACTTTTGGATTTTGGGGGCCTCATTCCTAGCTACTGGGCACTGACTCAGGGAACTCACTGGATAAAGAAAGAGGTGGTTCTCCTGGCTGATGCTAAAGAAATACCATTCTGTCTACAACTACCAAGATGAAAATATATTAGCCCTTCTCCCTTCCACAGACACCATTTTGTTTGTCCTTTTCCTCTTAAGAGTTGCTCTCATTCATTATTTTCACCAGTTCCACTTGTATATTTATACAAATTCTGTGTATATTTCACAATATGATCTACCCTTGGTGCCTCATGCCCTTCTTCCAAAGATGGTCATGGTCATGATTAATGGTGATCTATGTGGGTCTAGCTCTTTATCTGATAGAAAGTAAAGCTTTCAGAATAAATAGATCCTTATTCAACTTTGGAGGACCTCCAAGGAAGTATATACCCCAGCCTCTCTCTTCTGCTTATTCAAGCATTTAGTTGCTGCACTTCACAATCAGGAAGTTCATCCTTAAGGCACATAGTAGGCATTTAATAAATGTTGAATGTTAAACAAATGAACACTATTTGCTCTTATTGTAGTTTTCACATATTTAATTCCTAATAGTCAACCATTGTGTACTGTACAAAGCTCTGTCCAAGGGAATAATAATTCATATAGCACCTAACATTTTACGAAAGGCTTTCCTCACAACAATGAGGTAGTTCGTGCAGAGTATCATCGCATTTTAAAGATGAGGAATCTGAAACCAAGAGAAGTGAAACAATTTATCAGTACACAACTTTTAAGTACTAGAAGTAAAAATCTTATCTTCTGACTCAAAGTTCACTGCTCTATTCACTTTCCTATGCTGCCTCTCCCAAAAGAGATACAAAAAAAGGAAAAGAGTAGCTAACATTTTAATATGGAAAATGGAAGAGACACAAGTAAAGAAATAACAATTACAAAGAAAATATTAATAAGTAAATATTACCAGTTACATTTATGTATATATATATATATGTGTGTGTGTATACATTTGCATATATGCCTATATAATGTATAGATATAGATGTATAGATAGAGTTATGAAATCTAGGATTTTTTTCTGTTCTTTTTTGCTTGTTTATTAAAGCTTTTTATTTACAGAACATATGAGTAATTTTTCTACATTGACCTTTGCAAAATTTTCTGTTTCAAATTTTTCCCACCTTTCCCTCACTTCCTCCCCTAGTTGGCAGGTAGTCTAATTCATGTTAAATATGTTAAAATATATGATAAATTCAATATGTGTATACATATCTATACAGTTATCTTGCTGCACAAGAAAAATCAGATCTAGAAAGAGGAAAAAAAAAAAAACAACCTAAGAAGGAAAACAAAATGCAAGCAAACATTCACAGAAAGAGTTAAAATGCTGTGTTGTGGTTCCACACTCAGTTCCCACAGTCCTCTTTCTGGATGTATATGACTATCTTCCTCGCTGAACAATAGGAACTGGTTTCAATCACCTCATTGCTGAAGAGAACTATGTCTATCAAAATTGATCATCACATAGTCTTGTTACTGTGTATAATGTTCTTCTGGTTCTGCTCATTTCACTTAGCATCAGTTCATGTAAGTTTCTCCAGGCCTCTCTGAAATCATCTTGTTAGTCATTTCTTACAAAACAATAATATTCCATGACATTGATATACCATAATTTATTCAGCCATTCTCCAATATTGATGGGCATCTACTCAGTTTCCAGTTTCTAGTCACTACAAAAAGGGCTGCCACAAACATTTTTGCACATGTGGGTCCCTTTCCCTCCTTTAAGATCTCTTTGGGATATAGGCTCAGTAAAAACACTGCTGGGTCAAAGGGTATGCACAGTTTGGTAACTTTTTGACCATAGTTCCAAATTGCTCTCCAAAATGGTTGAATCTGTTTACATTTCCGCCAACAATGTACCAGTGTCCCAGTTTTCCCACATCCCCTCCAACTTTGGCATTATCTTTTCCTGTCATCTTAGCCAATCTGAAAAGTGTGTAATGGTATCTCAGAGTTGTCTTAATTTGCATTTCTCTGATCAATAGTGATTTGGACACCTTTTCATATGACTAGAAATAGTTTCAATTTCTTCATCTGAAAATTGTCTGCTCATATCCTTCGACCATTTATCAATTGGAGAATGCTTGAATTCTTATAGATTTGAGTCAATACTCTATATATTTTAGAAATGATGCCTTTGTCAGAACCTTTGAATGTAAAAATATTTTCCCAGTTTATTGCTTCCCTTCTAATCTTGTCTGCATTTGTTTTGTTTGTACAAAACCTTTTTAACTTGATATAGTCAAAATTATCTATTTTGTGATTAATAATGATCTCTAATTTTTCTTTGGTCATAAATTCCTTCCTCCTCCACAGATCTGAGAGGAACCATCCTACATTCTTTGAATTCATTTATAATATCATTCTTTATGTCTAGATCATGAATCTATTTTGACCTTATCTTGGTATACGATCTTAGAGGTGGGTCAATGCCTATTTTCTTTCATACTAGTTTCCAATTTTCCCAGCAGTTTTTGTCAAATAGTGAGTTCTTATACAAAAAGCTAGGGTCTTTGGGTTTGTCAAATATTAGATTACCATAGTCATTGACTATTTTGTCCTGTGAACCTAACCTGTCCCACTGATCAACTGCTTGTTTCTTAGTCAGTACCATTTGATGACCATTGCTTTATAATATAGTTTTAGATCTGGTACAGCAAAGTCACCTTCATCTGCCTTTTTTTTCATTAATTCCCTTGAAATTGTTGACCTTTTGTTCTTCCAGATGAATTTTGTTGTTATTTTTTCTAAGTCAGTAAAATAATTTTTTTGGAGTCTGGTATAGCACTAAATAAATAGATTAATTTAGGTAGTATTGTCATCTTTCTTATATTTGCTTGACCTATCCAAGGGCACTTGATATTTTTCCAGTTGTTTAGATCTGACTTTATTTGTGTGGAAAGTGTTTTGCAGTATTGCTTATATAGTTCCTGACTTTCCCGTGGCAGATATATTCCCAAATATTTTATACTATCGACAATTATTTTAAATGGAATTTCTCTTTGTATCTCTTGCTGTTAGATTTTTTTAGTGATGTATAAAAATGCTGATGATTTATGTGGATTTATTTTGTATCCTGCAACTTTGCTAAAGTTGTGGATTAATTCTAATAGTTTTTTAGTTGATTCTCTAGGGTTCTCTAAGTAGACCATCATATCATCTGCAAAGGGTGATAATTTGGTTTCCTCATGACCTACACTAATTCCTTTAAACTCTTTTTCTTCTCTTATTGCCAAAGCTAGTATTTCTAATACAATATTAAATAGTAATGGTAATGGTGGGCAACCTTGTTTCACCTGAAATCTAGGATTGAGTCAACCCCCAATAATAAAAAAAAAATAGTGTCTATATCACATTTCTGCTCTCAAATTAATTATTAGTTTGTTTAACTAATGGCTTCTGTTCTGGAAAATTGTAAACATATAAATTGTATTTGTTGAATTGATAAATAAGCTAAGTGTATTTGATTTTACTCCTTCAGTATAGCTAGGTGGCACAATAGATAGAGCACTGAGCTTGGAATAAGGAAGACTCATGTTCATGAGTTCAAATCCAGCTTTAAATACTTACTAGCTTCAAATATTTCAAATACTCACTTAGCCTTGTTTCACTTATATGTAAAATGAGTTTGAGAAGGAAATGGAAAATGACTCTAGTATCTTTGCCAAGAAAAACTCCAAATATGGTCACAAATGGTGGGACACAATTGAAATAACCAAGCAACAATTACTCCTTGGTTCTGAAGGCTTTGGTAATCCCTATTATTGTCTTTCTAGACTCTTTCACTTCAATTCCTAATCTCTTCTTTTATCTTGAATTTCATTCAGCAAATTAATTTTTCAACCTCTTCCCTATCAGTTTAATCATACCTTCTTTTTTTTTCTCTTTAGTGACATATACCTGCACAGCCCAAGGCATCTGGAAAGACAAATATGGAAACAAGCAGAGTCCTCAGTGTCTACCTGGTGAGCAAAGACCCATTAGGATTTACTATGAGCAATTCATAAGGATACCTAGCCCATCCCTTCCCATAAAGCCCTGACATGGGAGAAAAAAAGGCAGAGAGGAACTGCGGTATTACAAAAAGAAGACATTCTAGACATAGGAGAAGGGAGTTGGAAGAGAAAACAAGAAAAGGGTCAAGATCTTAACAGTGATTGGATGAAGGTAGGGTCAACTAAGGAAGATTGGGTTTGAAGAACATAAAATGATTTGGCCTTCTTTCTTCTTCTCTTTCCAGTGTGTGGGAAGCCAGTTATTCCAGTAATTGAAAATCAACGCATCATTGCAGGAAAAAGTGCTCGGTTGGGCAACTTCCCTTGGCAAGTTTTCACCAACATTCATGGACGTGGAGGTGGGGCACTATTAGGTGATAGATGGATCCTTACAGCTGCCCATACCATCTACCCTAAGGACAATCCTTCATTGCAGAATACATCTATCCATGTATTCTTGGGTCATACAAATTTGGATGAAATCATGAAAATGGGGGCCCACCCCATCCGCAATGTCTTCACACACCCAGGCTATGATCAAAGTGATGTGAACAACTTTGACAATGACATTGCTCTTCTAGAGCTGGAGAACAGTATCCCCCTAGGTCCCTACCTCCTTCCCATCTGTCTGCCAGATAATGAAACTTTATATGAAAAGGGATTCATGGGATATGTCAGTGGCTTTGGGATAGAAGACCAAAAAATACATGATGATCTGAAATTTGTGAGTTTGCCCGTGGTCTCAAGAGAGAACTGTCAGAATTGGCTCAATTCAAAAAGGAGTAGCCAGGTGTTTTCCAACAACATGTTTTGTGCTGGGGACAAGACTGCAAAGAAAGATGCTTGTCAAGGAGACAGTGGAGGGGTCTTTGCAGTGAAAGATGAAACTGGAGATCGTTGGGTAGCCACAGGCATTGTGTCCTGGGGTATTGGGTGTGGCAAAGGATATGGTTTCTACACCAAAGTGCTCCAGTATGTGGACTGGATTAAGGGAATAATAGAAAGAAAGAGCTAAGACCAGAGGAATATGCAAGTCCCAAGCAAAAAAGAGAAAACTTCACTCTAATAAGCAATTGTTATTTAGGCAGTTGCATCCACATTAAAAGTCACTGATGCAGAAATTCAGGTTGTGAAATTAGTTCTTTTCTCCACCATTTCTCAATCTATCTCCCACTTTTCAATCATCTCAGACAGATGAGAAGTTGAAAGTGTCCTGGATCAAGGGACTATGGCATCCATTTATCTCTTCTCTGTTCCATCTTTCATCACTCCATAGTCAAATCTTCATTCCCATAGTTAAGTCTACAATGGTAGAGAGAAGAAAGTTTATGGTCATCTTGAGCATGTTGGGAACTTAAGCCTTTCCTTGAATTGGGACACAATAATCAGTTTGACAAAAATATAGAAATGAAAATAGTGATGTCAAGACTTCTGTTTTTTTTTTCTTTCTCAATAGTATTTTTTTTCCAAATATATGTAAAAGTAGTTTTCAACATTCATTTTTGTAAGATTTTATGTTCCAAATTTTTCTCCCTTTCTCCCTTACCTCCTCTCTCCTCAAGACAGCAAGCAATCTGATACAGATTAAACATGTGCAATCCTTTTAAACATATTTATATATTTGTCATATTGTTCAAGAAAAATCAGACCAAAAGGGGAAAAAACAACGAGAAAGAAAAGGCAAACAACAACAAAAAAGATGAAAATCCTATGCTTCGATCCACAATGGGGAGGGTGCAGATGGCTTTTCCCTTCCCATTCCTTCTGTTCTACAACTGAATTTAGATAAGAGTAGAAAACCTTGAATTAGGACTGATGCCAGGAAAAGTTGTGACAAGGGATAAATGGTCTTGGGCATTGTAAAGTGAGAATCATTGCCTCTTGGGAAAACGATGCCCATTTCTTTTCCTGTAGCATATAAGATATTTGGGTATTGTGACCTATTAGCCCTCAATCCCATATTCCAACCCTGTTCTCCTTCCATCATGACACATAAAGGGTTGAAATCACAAGTTAACAAAAGAACTGAGATTGTTAATTATGCATTTCAGTTAATCTTATTGCTTATCTCCATTTAGCAAAGTTGAGGAAAACAAGTTTCATGATTCTACTCAACCCAGTTCCCTGAACAGAAGTTTAGCCAGACCTTTTCTAATCCTCCAGTCTTTTACATTGACACAGTCCTTCCAAATCTTCACAACTTTTATGTAACTCACAACTCTTCTCCCACCCCATCTCTACAGCCATCCAAATATTATAATTAAATTTCACTTTTTCCCTTTTCTGTAAAATGTAGACCATTCTAGTATCTTCTTCAAGAGATGTTTGCCCAGGAGATAAAGCAAAGTCAATTTGAATGCATTAACCAAAGTTCTCCTATAAGATACCATGATTTGAGCTCATGATCTTTGATTGACACTGACACTTGTTTCTTCTACAAGAGCAGCTACATTCTACTGATCTAACAAAACTCACCAACTAACCTACTAACAAATATGCATAAGTGTAATATAGTGACAAACAGTAGGTTGACATAAAATATAGGGTCAAAGGTTCATAGATTAGAGCTAGAAGAAACTTTAGAGATAATCCAAGAGGGAGACAACATAATATATGGTAGAGTAGAATAAACATTACTCCTGTTCCTCAGAGTTTCCTCTTAGTTACATGTTGCAGCCTGGTCACTCCCACCATTCCTCTGTCTATTCTCCTCTTTAGTTCTTCAGAGTCAGCGGTATTCCAGGTCTCATTGACATATTGTAATAATTGTACCATATCTGTGTTAAAAAGATGGGTCTTTCTTTTATGGGAAGCTTGGAATCAATAAAAAATGCTTTGTATTTTTTGCTGCAAAGGTAGCTGATGAGTAGTGGTTAGAGTGCTGAGCCTGGAGCTGGGAAGCCTTCAATTAAATCAGTCTAAGACTCTTCATTAGTTTTGTGACTCTGGACAAGTTCCTTGAACTCTGTCTCAGTTTCCTCAACATAAAATAGAGATAATAACACCTAACTGGCAGGATTATTATGAGAATCAAATGAGTTAAAAAGTGCTCAGCACAGTGTCTAGCATATAATAGATGCTACATAAATATTTATTCCTTTCCCTTCTCTAATTTCCCAAAGACAATTCAGCTCACTCTCCTTTTTCAACTCTGGGCTCTGCTTTTTTTCCATATGTATGAACATAGTAGCATTATTTGTAATTGTTTCCAAACTGATAAGAACCTAAATGTTCAACAATAGAAAAATTGGTAAGCAAATAGTGACACATTAATGAAATAAAGAGCTGTTGTTGCATAACAGGTTCAAGGTCTGCCACTGATATATGTTGACTGGAATCAATACATATTGATCCTGAGAGAATCACTTCAGTTCTCAGTCCTCCAGGCTACTCTCTAATTATGGGATTCTTTCAGTTCTGCATAAATAGTTTCCTCTTTAGGAGATGCCATCATTAATGAAATCACAACTCTAGACCAAAGGGAACTGCTGTCTCCTACCTCCCCACCCAAATATGACTATCCTTTGATCAGCATTCCCACAATCCAAATGGGTTATTAACAGAAAAAAAAAAGGACTTGTCTATATAATAACAAATCCTAGCAGCACTATTTATAATAGTGAAAAAACTGTAAATAACATAAGAACCAAATAATTGGATGATGAACAAACCCAATCTATGAATATGATGAAATACTATCGTCCCATAGTGCCACACATCTTTTGGCCTATTTCTTAACCCATACACTCAAGTTCAGTTGCTCTTGAATGGGTTCAAGTTGCACCTGGGTTCTTTCAAATGGATGCACACTCCTAAAGTTAGAGTACACAAATCTCACCAAAATGAAATATATTTCTAATGAAATCTCCTTCCAGGAACTGAATGAAAGAACAGAGTGCATGGACATTACCAGGCTAGAATTTTTTATTTTTAAGTTCTAGGTAATACTTAGATTGACAGACTTCAAGAAAGGATCCAGTCTGTGTTTCCACACAGATACAGAATCCATTTTGTCTGGCCAAGCCAGAAGAGAGAAAAGACAGATTTCTATGACTCCCCCAGTAGATATAGGCAAAGGATACTGCGCAATCCAGAGTGAAGGAACTAAGGCTGTAACAGATACAAATACTCATGAGTAGACTGGGTCTTGGTCAGAGACTGCCAAGCTGTTGGTCCATGACCATGAGATGCCTAGGTGGTCAAAGCCCCTTTTTTTGGCAAATTTTCCTTAAGTAAAACTTTGTCACTGAAAATCATGTATTCCCCATATAACAATTTTACTATTTCCTTCTTATTGCTTCTCAGAGACTATGAGAAGGGATAGAAGATAGGAAAGGAAACAAAAGGGACCAAGTACCCTGCCAGATATGGTAATATTCTATCCTGGAAATGGAAATATATTCTTTGTATTACTAAAGTTTCTATATTACTTAAAGCTGTTAATTGAGCAATGGTTTCTTTTTACTATATCCAAACTTGCAAGTTTTCCTCACATGAATAATAATTAGTCTTTATGTAGTGTTTCACAAAGCATTTTACAAATATTATCTTATTTTATTCTTAAAACAACCTTGGGAGGTAGATGCTGTTATTATCCTCATACAGATAAAAAAAAGAAAAACAAAAAGAAACCTAAAACAGATAGAGATCAATTGGTTGGTGGTTGTCCTTCATTCTCAAAGAGGACCAAAATGACATCACTATGTTAAAATTGAGTTACAGTGTGTCTGACTGTGGCTGATCAGATCAACATGAGCTTAGAATGCTCTGCAACATGTCAGACACAAATAGTCCTGATGAACATTTGGGATGGCTTCTCTAACTCTGCCCATCTTACATTTCTTATGAGCTAATTCAATTCTGCTTTGTACCTTTTCTGTTGAGGGCACACCATACTGCGTGGTCCTGTGCCAATGTTTCCCATGCCATACAATCAATTTTAAAATTCTTAATAGAGTCCTTGAGGGAATCCTTGCATCACTTTTTCTGATCACCTTGTGAGCACTTGCTCACAAATGAGTTCTCCATAAAATAATATTTTTGGCAAGCATACATTTGGCATTCAAACAATGTGACCAGCCCAACAGAGTTGTGCTCTCTGCAGTAGAATTGTAATTCTTTGCAGTTTAGTTTGAAAAAGGGTCTCAGTGTCTGGTATCTTATCTTGCCAGTGATCTTCAGAATCTTTCTAAGACAATTCAAATGGAGGAAGGGGGGTAGTTAGGTGGTGCAGTGGATAGAGCACCAGCCCTGAAATCAGGAGAACCTGAGTTCAAACATGGTCTCAGACACTTAACACTTCCTAGCTGTGTGACCCTGGGCAAGTCACTTAACCCCAATTGCTTCAGCCAAAAAAAAAAAAAAAAAGGAAAGAAAGAAAGAAAAAAAAAGACAATTCAAATGGAAACAAGTCAGTTTCCTGGCATGGTACTGGTAGACTTGCCAGGCTTCACAGGCATACAACAATGAAGTCAAAACAATGATTCTGTAGAACTTTAGTTTGGTATTGTCAGAGACCTCAGATCTTCTTGATTGCAGATCTAGTGCCTAATCTAAATTCTTCTAACTAGATTAATTTTAAGTGGGTCCAGAGTCAATTAGTAAGACTGTGTTTGCTATTATAAATAATTTGTCAGAGTGCCCAAACATAAGTTCATATATGCAAACCTCAGAACTTTCTTTCCTTTTTTTGAGCCTTATATAAGAAAATTCAGTGAACTGTGAATGGATCCAGCCATTCTAGAGAGCAATTTGGAACTATGCTCAAAAAGTTATCAAACTGTGCATACTCTTTGACCCAGCAATGTTTCTACTGGGCTTGTATCCCAAAGAGATCTTAAAGGAGAGAAAGGGACCCATGTGTGCAAAAATGTTTGTGGCAGCCCTTTTTGTAGTGGCTAGAAACTGGAAACTGAATAGATGTCCATCACTTGGAGAATGGCTGAATAAATTATGATATATCAATGTCATGGAATATTATTGTTCTGTAAAAAATGACCAGCAGGATGATTTCAGAGACCTGGAGAGATCTACATGAACTGATGCTGAGTGAAATGAGCAGAACCAGGAGATCATTATACACAGTAACAAGACTATATATGATGATCAATTCTGATGGGCATGGCTTTCTTCAACAATGAGATGATTCAAACCAGTTCCAATTGTTCAGTGAAGAAGAGAGCTATCTACATCCAGAGAGAGGACTGTGGGAACTGAGTGTGGACCACAACATAAAATTTTCACTCTTTCTGTTATTGTTTGCTTGTATTTTGTTTTCTTTCTCAGTTTTTTTTCCCCTTCTTGATCCGATTTTCCTTGTGCAGCAAGATAATTGTATAAATATGTGTACATATATTGTATTTAACATATATTTTAACATATTTAACTTCTATTGGATTACCTGCCATCTAGAGGAGGGGGTGAGGGGAAGGAAAGAAAAATTTAGAACACAAGGTTTTGCAAAGATCACTGTTGAAAAATTACCCATGCATACGTTTTGTAAATAAAAAGCTTTAATAAAAAATTTTTAAAAGAATAATAGACCCTTTGGTGGTTGGCAGAAGCCTATGGTCCCCTTCTTAGAATAATATTTTTGAATTCATAAAGTAAAATAAAAGAAAGGCAATTATATTGAAATATTTAGAAATTTTTTAAAAAAAGATAAGTCAGTGAGGAAAATTAGCAGAAGAAAAATTTTGCTGGTGGCTATACTTTTCAAGTATATATTATATAGTAACACTTTCTGTGGATTTATTGAACATGAGTTACATACTTCTCAAAGGCATTCACAGTTGGGTTTTTTTTTTTGTTTTTTTTTTTTGTTTTTTTGACAAAATCTATTTCTCACTAGGGTTCTCTCATCTTCAAAGCCATCATAGTATACCTTCTAGATCATAGATTAAAACTATGGAACAGCACCGGGACCTCCCACAATCTAGGATTGTACTCCATTGTAATTCCAACATTTGCCATTGTCTTGATAAGAAGTTGACTTCCAGGGAATGAAAGTGAGCTCCTAAAAGCTAATCCATCCCTTTTTTGTTTGCATTACTCTTTGCAGTCTTCATCAAGCATCTGTTCTAGTTGCCAATTATCCAAGAACAAACGAAGCAAAAAGAATTGCTTTGATGCAATGAAATTCACATATCCTATTGGTAGAAGTCCCAAGCCCCTAACCTTATTCCATTCTAGTATATGACTCTCACTGTCAGCTGCCAGTAATTAATGCCAAAATCCCATTTAATCACTTAATATTGATTAGTTTTTTAAACAGGAATATTTGTGAAGATTTGGTAAGAACAGAATTTTCCCCAAAACCTGGGGACACATTTCCCCATATCATTTCTGACCCTGAGAGTGAGCTCATACTTAAAGCAGTTTGTACCTAATGTTTGTCCCACCAAATTCACTTCTAAATATGGCATAATCGGTAGATTGAAGTGATTGTTTCTCAGCTCCTGCTGATCTGGGCCAGGTACATCACTCTGGCCTTTGTTCCTCACATTCTGCATAGACCTGAAATGGACTCCAGCTCTCAGATTCTAACAGCTCAACTTCCTAACCTTTTGAAGCTCATACATTCACAGTCAGCTCCAATTTCCTTCACCTAAAACAGGAAATAACAAAAGCTAAAAGACAAAGAAGAATGGGCCTTATGTTGGCTTCAGAAAGGAAGAATCTCTGAATTGTGTTCATTCAGAGGATTGTGCCATGTCTCTTGGAACAGTAGCTCAGAATAAAAGAGACAGAGCAAAGCAAAGCAGAGTCCAGTTTAGATAACCAGGATCTTTTGAATGCACCTAATTTCTGACTACACAGCTAGTCAGAATACTTCCACTCCATCTCATGATTAGCTGACCAAAGTTAAATCCATGTGGGGATTGTATTGGCTGAACATTCTGTACCCTCCTATAAGAGCTGGGCTCATTGCCCAGACTCCATTGCAGGGAGATCTCCAAAAAGAAGGAGTTAGTAATTCTGTAGCAACTATAAGCACACATTCAAAGGGGAGAAATGGACTTCTCACAAGGATTACATAAATGCCTAAAGAAATGAAGCAAGAAAAAAAAAATGAAGCAAGAGAAAAAAGGAAACAAAAATTCTGAAAAACAAAATTGAAAAAGAGTATAAATATTGGGGCAGCTAGGTGGCACAGTGGATAGAGCATCAGCCCTGAAGTCAGGAGGACCTGAGTTCAAATCTGCCCTCAGACACTTAACACTTCCTAGCTGTGTGACCCTGGGCAAGTCATTTAACCCAAATTGCCTCAGCAAAAAAAAGAGAGAGAGAGAGAGAGAGAGAGAGAGAGAGAGAGAGAGAGAGAGAGAGAGAGAGTATAAATATCTTAGAACCAAATGTGGTAAGCTTTATTCAATAAATGGACTCCCAAAAAACTAGAATGCACAAAATGGAAGTAAATAACTCCATGAAATAGCAAGAAATGTTGAGAAAAAAAATTTTTAACTATCAAATATGATGTTAAAACAACTAATCTGGTCACAAATTCCTTTCTTCTCCATAGATCTGAGAGGTAAAATATTCTGTTTTTCTAATTTGCTTATAATATTGCTCTTTATGTCTAAATCATGGACCCACAAAGGATATGAACAAACAATTTTCAAATGAAGAAATTAAAACTATTTCTAGTCATATGACAAGGTGCTCCAAATCACTATTGATCAGAGAAATGCAAATTAAAACAACTCTGAGATACCATTAGACACCTGTCAGATTGGCTAAGATGACAGGAAAAGATAATGACAAATGTTGGAGGGGATGTGGGAAAACTGGGACACTGGTGCATTGCTGGTGGAATTGTGAACAGATCCAACCATTCTGGAGAGCAATTTGGAACTATGCTCAAAAAGTTATCAAACTGTCCATATCCTTTGGCCCAGCAGTGTTTCTATTGGGCTTATATCCCAAAGAGATCTTAAAGGAAGGAAAGGGACCTACATGTGCAAGAATGTTTGTGGCAGCCCTTTTTGTAGTGGCAAGAAACTGGAAACTGAATGGATGCCCATCCTTTGGAGAATGGCTGAATAAATTATGGTATATGAATGTCATGGAATATTATTGTTCTGTGAGAAACAACCAGCAGGATGATTTCAGAGAAGAAAGACTTGCATGAACTGATGCTAAGTGAAATGAACAGAACCAGAAGATTATTATACATGGCAGCAACAAAACTATATGATCATCATTTCTGATGAACATGGCTCTCTTCAACAATGAGATGATTCAAACCAGTTCCAATTATTCAGTGATGAAGAAAACCATATACACCCAGGGAGAGGCCTGTGGGATCTGAGTATGGACCACAACATAGCGTTTCTGTGCTTTCTGTTGATGTTTGCTTGCATTTTGTTTTCCTTCTCAGGTTTTTTTTCTTGTAGATCCAATTTTTCTCGTGCAGCAAGATAACTGTATAAATATGTATTTATTATATATTTTAACATAATTAACATGTACTAGAGTACCTGCCATCTAGGGGAAGGGGTGGGGGGAAGGAGAGAAAAATTTGGAACAGAATGCTTTGCAAGGGTCAATATTGAAAAATTACCAATGCACATGTTTTACAAATAAAAAGCTTTAATAAAAAAAAAAATACTTAAAAAACAAACAAACAAAAAACAATCCCAAAAGCATGGACCCATTTTGACCTTATCTTAGTATATGGTGTTAGGTGTGGGCAAATGCCTAGTTTCTGCCATACTGCTTTCCAATTTTCCCAGCAGTTTTTTCAAATAGTGAGTTCTTATCCCAAAAGCTGGGGTTTGTCAAACCAAAATTTGGGTTTGTCAAACACTAGATTGCTATAATTATTGACTATTTTGTCCTGTGAACCTAATCTCTTCTACTGGTCGACTACTCTATTTCTTATCCAGTACCAAATACTTTTGGTGACCGCTGCTTTATAATATAGTTTTAGGTCTGGCACAACTAGGACACCTTCATCAGCATTTTTTTTTCATTAATTCACTTGAAATTCTTGACCTAAAACAACTAATCTGGAAAAGAGTTCAAAGAGAAATAATTTAAGAATCACTGGACTCCCTGAAAATCATGTTAAAAGGGTAAAAAAAAAAAACCTAGGCATTATGCATTTCAAGAAATCACAAACAGAAAACTACCGAGCTCTATTAGAACCAGAGAGTAAAGTTAGAAAGAATCCATCATCACAACATAACATTCTCACCTTTCTGTTGTTTGCATGCATTTTGTTTTCTTTCTAATTTTCTTTTCTTTTTGATTTGAATTTTCTTATGCAGCAAGATAATTGTATAAATATGTTTACATATATTGGATTTAACATATATCTTAACATGTATGACATATATTGGATTGCTTGCCATCTAGGGAAGGGATGGGAGATAAGGAGGGGAAAATTTGGAACACAAGGCTATGCAAGGGTCATTGTTGAATATTATCTATGCATATGTTTTGAAAATTTAAAAACTTTCAAAACAAAAAAGAAAGAAAGAAAGAAACCAATTGCTTTCTGAAAAGAATCTTAAAAAGAAAAGTCCGAGGAATATGAAAGCCAAAATCCAGAGCTCTCTTCTGAGCTCTGGATACAGCAAGCATTCAGAAAGTAGTTCAGGTACCAAGAAACTATAATCAGTATCTGCTATCATGAATGAATGAATAAGACATTTATTGAGCGTTTACTCTATGTAAAGCATTGTACTAAGTGCTAGGTATAAAAAAAGAACAGGCAGCTAGGTACTGAAGTGAATGGAGCCTGGAATAAGGAAGTCTCATCCTCCTGAGTTCAAATCTGTCTTCAGACACTTACTAAATAAGTGACCCTCCATAAGTTATCTAACCACTCCAGTCAGTACCTTTGCCAAGAAAATCCCACTGAGATGACTGAAAAACAAATATAAAGAGAAATATGAGACAGTTCTTAATTTCAAGGAGCTCACAATATAATGCAATAGAAAATACTTATAGGAGGCTTCAACTACAAATTAAACAGAAAAGACCCCTGGTCCTTAGGGTAGTAGCAGAGCATATGTATATGCAACTTTTTAATGTCATTTCCACTAATGAAATTATATTGGTTTCTGATGCAACTATTTGACACTGCCAAAGGCTTTAGTGACAAGAATTTTCACAAACAAGGTAAAATCTTAGAATGAACTATTTTACAAGGCAAAAGAAATAGTCTCACAAGTTGGCTGGCAGAAAAACTCCCAAGTGCAGCCAAAATCAGACTAAAATGTAATTTTAACAACAGAATCAATAAAAATACAATGTAACATGGATAACGCTAATTTGTGATTTTCTAAGTCAATATGAGTGAGCTCTTTGAGTTTGATACAACTGATTTACAGATCAAAGATGCAAAGGTCATTTACTGCATCCTAAACCATGACTAACCTTAATTTTTGTCTTGCCACTGGATTTTAATGACTCTGGAAGAGAGAGTGAAGCTGATTCCTTTGCAAAACTCTACCTCATTTCAATGCAATTTATGAGCAAATCAAGACATCACCCTATATTGTCATTGGTCCTCTTTGAAACAAAGAAGGAACAACAACTGATTTACACCAAAAAACCTACCCTGAAAAGCTAGTACAAAGGGGATAAATGATCCTTTAATGGAATAGAGAATTTTCAAGCATTTCTAATAAAAAGACCGAAATTGAGAAACAACTCTGAAATGAAAACACAAGAGTCAAGAGAAAACTAGAAAGATAGATTTATATGAGTAAATAGAAATATCTGTATGATAAAATAAAACTAGCATTGTTGTGGGGAAGAAGAAACTAGTGTCTCCAAAACTTTATTATCTTCAAAAGATATTGAAGGAGTTCATTAAGAAAAATGAGATCTGAAGGTTTGAAAAGGGGGGAAAAGAAGAGAGGGAGAAAGAACAAGTATGCTAGAGTAGGAAAAAGAAAGAGACTTACTACTTCTTTTGATTAAGGAGTATATGAAAAAAAAATGATTTAAAATTCTTTATAATCAAGCATTTTTCGTTTTTGTAGGTTAAGAAAAAGGAAAAGAAAAAAAATGATTTAAAATTCTTTATAATCAAGCATTTTTCGTTTTTGTAGGTTAAGAAAAAGGAAAAGAAAAAAAATGATTTGATTAAGGAGTATATGAGAAGAGTAAACAAATGTGGAGGGGATGGGATAGGAATGAGCATCAGATAAACCTCTTATCTCAAATGCACAAAGAAGCTTAAACACACGCATAATTTTGTATTAAAAATATATCAAATTCAACATGGAAATAAGCAATGAATATGAAGGAGTAGGCAAGAAAAGGAATAATATCAGGAAGAATCCCAATCAAAAAAAAATTTCCTGACCCAATAAATTGGGGCAGGGGGGAGATGAAGAGAGAGATAGACAGACAAGGAGACAGAGACAGAGAGATAGAGAGAGACAGAGAGACCAAGAAAGAGACAGGGAGAGACAGAGACAGACAGGCAGAGATAGACAGAGACATACAGAGACAAAAACAGAAAGAGACAGAGAGAAAGAGAGAAAAAGAGAAAGTGAGCTACAATCTAAGTAGATACCATGGATGACAGTTGAAGAATGAACTAATTGTAGTCTATGAAAGAATGAAATGGAATGTTACTGTATCATAAGAAATGATGAAAAAGGGGCAGCTAGGTGGCGCAGTGGATAGAGCATCAGCCTTGAAGTCAGGAAGTCCTGAGTTCAAATTTGATCTCAGACACTTAACATTCCCTAGCTGTGTGACCCTGGGCAAGTCACTTAACCTCAATTGCCTCAGCAAAGAAAAAAAGAAAAAGAAAAAGAAAAAGAAATGACAAAAAAGAAGGAGCTAGATGGCACAGTGGACCTAAGTTCAAATCTACTTCAGACACAACACTAAGCTATGTGACCCTGGGCAAGTCACTTAACCCCAATTGCCTCCAAAACAAATAAGCAAAAGAAATGGTGAAAAAGATGATTTTAGGGAAACCTGGATAGTCTAAACTGATAAAGAATGAAAGGGGTAGAATCAGACCAATTTATATAAAAGCAAAAACATTGTAAAGAAAAATAATTTTCAAAGATTTAAAATCTCTGATCAATGCAATGACCTATGATATCTCCCCAAGGACATATGGAGAATCATTTTACCTAGAAATCTCTTGGGATTTTCTTTCAGCTGCCAAATCTTATATGATCCTAACTGTGGTTCTTCAGTATTTAAACTTTTTCTATCTTGTCATTTACAATGAATATTATTATTTTTTAACCCCAAAGAGTTAGATTTTGGCTATAATGTTCCTGGGAGTTTCATTTTGTTGTACTGTTCAGTAGGCAACTGGTGAATTCTTTCTACTATCACTTTACCTTTCTACTATTGCCTTACTAAAAGAGTTATATAATTTTCTTTCATAATTTCTTGAAATATGACATCCAGTTTCTTTTTTTGGTAATAACTTTTAGGTAGCTTAATAATTCTTGTCTCCTTGTTGTTTTTTTTCCAAGTCAGTTTTTTAAATAAGATTCTTTGAACTCTCTTCTGTTAATCTTTTGACTTTGTTTTAGTATTTCTCTTTGTATCATGAAGTTATTAACTTCTATTTGGTCCATTCTACTTTTCAGGAATCTTTTACTTGGCTAGGCTTTTGTTTCTCTTGATTAAAGTGTTAATTTTCTTTCCAGATTTCTCTTTTATAGTTCTTATTTCTTTTCTAATTCTTTTTTCTATTTCTCTCATTTTACTTATAAATTTTAACTTTAAAAAAAATATCATTCCATTTCTAATTGATCTGGGGAGTATAGATAGGTTAAACAATTTTCTTTTAGAGGTTTTGTTGTAGATGCTTGATAGTTATCTTCTCCTGGATTTTTCTTGGACTTCCCTGACATTATAATAGCTTTGTATCTTTTTGTTTTTGTCCTTTGTTTATATCTAGTGATTTGTTCTAAGCATTTGATTTTGTTGGCCAAGTTGAGAATTCTGAGAGCTAAGTATGTGATTCTGGGTCTTTAGGAGACCCTAATTTGGTGTCTTGGATGGGCATTGAATCTATGATTTATTCTGGATAACCTCATGTTCACTACTTTGGGTATAGACTGGAAGGTAGATAGATACTGAGTACTAGATCAGCTCTGGACATCCCGAACTGCTGGCTTAGCTCAGAGCTCTAGGCACTGAGTCTCTGGGACTCAGGTTCCTCTGGGAATCCTTGTGCTATTGGTATGGACCCAGGACAGGATCTGTGGTCAGGGCTATCATAGCATACAGAGCACTGGGTTTGGAGTCAGCAGGACCTGACTTCAAATCCTGTCTCAGATACTTATTAGCTATGTGACTATGGGCAAGTCACTTAATCTTGTCTGCCTCAGTTTCCTTATCTGTAAAATGAGCTGGAGAAGGAAATGGCAAACCACTCCAATGTCTTTGCCAAGAAAACTCCAAATGGGATTATGAAGAGTCAATGTAACTGAAACAACTGAATGACAATAACACAAAAGTTCTGGGCATCCTTATACTGCTGCCCTAACTCAGGGTCTAGGAACTAAGTCCATGATTCCAGCTGATTTTTACTGAACAGTTCTTCTGGCATAGTTTTCTTGCCCATGGTTTGAATTTGTGGTCTTGGGTAAAAAAGATGATTCATGATAGTTTCTCTTTTGGTTTCCCAATCATTATTCAGTCTTGCATTCTTCTTGAGTAGTTGTGAGGGTGGAGGTATACTGTATTGCTTCCTCTACTCATTCTTTCTTGGCCTATTGGCTTTGCTGTGATTTCTCAATCTCTGGAATAGATCCAGAGAAGTTTGATGGTTCTCTTATGCCTGAAGTGGAAAGACCAGTTGAGGGGAAAAGTTGGTGGGAGATCCAAATGTTTTTCTTTCTTTTTTTTTTTTGTTGTTTTGGCAAAGTAATTGGAATTAAGTGACTTACCCAGGATCACACAGCTAATAAATGTTAAATGTGAGAGACTGGATTTGAACTCAGGTTCTCCTGACATCAGGGATGATGTTCTATCCACTGTGCCATCTAGCTGCCCCTCAAAATGTTTTCTTACTGCAAGATTAGGACTTGAGGAGTAGCTTGTAGAACATACCACACTAACTCCTAATATTTTTGAGAGCAGTCATGGAAAATCCCCCTATCTGTAATAGATCTCAGAAATTACTGAAAGAACTGTAGGTCAATAGATCAAAGACTTCAGCTGTCAGTCCTTGTGCACCTGTAGTAGTCCTCACTTAAATCCTATTCAAGACATCACCCTCATGATATCATATCATTAGTCCTCTTCAAGAATGAAGAACTATAGTAATCTAGTGTTTGACAAACCCCAAAACCCCAGCTTTTGGGATAAGAACTCACTATTTGACAAAAACTTCTGGGAAAATTGGAATCTAGTATGGAAGAAACTAGACATTGACCCACACCTAACACTGTATACTAAGATAATGGATTCGTGATCTAGACATAAAGAATGATATTATAAACAAATTAGAAGAATGTAGGATGGTTTATCTCTCTGATCTGTGGAGGAGGAAGGAATTTGTGACCAAAGAAGAACTAGAGATCATTATTAATTACAAAATAGATAATTTTGACTATATCAAGTTTAAAAAGTTTTTGTACAAACAAAACGAATGCAGACAAGATTAGAAGGGAAGTAATAAGGCAAGGGTGGAGAGGTCAGGTGCTACTTGAATCTCACTGTTATCTGAATTGATGGAAGGACAGAAAAACATATATATTTCAAATGGAGGAAAGAAGGAGAAAGGAAAGGGGGAAATAGGAGGGAAAGCAGATCTAGGAAGGGACTAATTATAAGGAAAATAAACCCTAAACTCAACAGAGAGAAATTGAAGAGAGGTTTAAAGAAAAGAAAGAAAAGCTAAGAACTCATTATTGGATCCTGGTGAGGGAAGAGAAGAAGGCTAGGGAAGTGGAAGTTATTTAAATCAAGCATAAAGCAGTGATCCTGCTCCCTTTCTTTGTAAAGAGGAAGCAGAGAACAAAAAGAAGAGAATAAAAGAAATTTTAAGAATGTAAAAGGGATTATACAGTAACATTGGAAGGGAAATAGTTAACTTGGGGGAGGAAGAGAAACCTTTGCATCTGGTTGCTCTGATAAAGGTCTGTCAACCTCTAACCCGAGTATGGCCAGAAGTGAACAGAGCAGTCTAGACACAGGAGAGTCAGGAATCAAACAGAAGTTTAATTTCAAAGTGAGGGAAACTTTGCAAGCAGGACACATATGCAGGAGACTTGCCCCTAGTGGGCAAGTGACCTGCTTTAGTGTAGGCAGATCTCAGTACTTATACCCAAGGCTACCCAGTGATCTGTAACCGTGAGAAGGGTAACATAAACGAGACAAGTTTGATTCAAAACGGGGCTTAAACAATTATGGAATTTTGCTGTGGCTGAGATTGATTGGGTATAGCTTTTAGGGGAAATGTTGTAATAACCCTGGCCTTAGGAATGCTATACTTCTACAAACATTGCTGACTGTCAGATAAACAATCTGTTGGTCTAACAAAGTTCCTGAGACAATAATGAACAGATCACCCGAAAATCATAAAATTAGCAAATCAGTAACACCTAAAGCACCTGGCCTATCTTTTTCCTATAAATTTATCTTCTTGCTCCTGGATTTCTTTTGGAACTTAGCCCACTTCAACTGGCATTACAATTATAATAAACTTTGCCCCTTGACTTGGAGATGGGTCTGAGACTGCAAATTCTTTTGAGACACCTCATGACAACAGTTTGGAACCCCAACTTTTTTGGGGTCTCTTTTAAACCTCAACAAGATCACCCAGGGGATGAGTACAAAGGATTATTGTTATGCCAACCAGAGCATGGTTTGCTTGCTAGCCCTTAGTTCTGGAAAACAGGATGTCCCCTAATATTTTGACAGGTCTTATTTCTAAGACATATAAGAGGTCGATTCAAGTCTACAGTTATCTCTTCCACATCATAACTTTCCTCATTGTAATTTTGATATATCGCAGATCAGTATAAGAAATTAAGTGGGAATATGGGGAGAGCTTTGTAGAAGCCACAGATGACAAAGGCCAGCAGATAATACAGGAAAAGTTTAGAAACCAGAAATGCAAAAAATAAATGTATATTTCTTTATATTACATATATCATTTACATTTTATCTTTTAATACCTTAATAATTCAGACTTATCTAGTAAGGAAGAAGGTAGAAAAAATTTAAGTGTGTTTTCCATATTGGAAGAAAAGGGGAGATGTATCATATCCATTATTTCCTTGCTGTGGAAGTGATAACTTTATAAGAATAAGAGTCATTATCTAATTGATAAGTTAAAAGGCTATAAATAGGCAATTCTCAAGGGAAGAAATTTAACCTAGCTATAACTATTTGAAAAAATGATCCAAATTAGTAATAATTAGAAAAATGCAATATTGAAACAGCTCTGAAGATCTATCTCATACCAATCAGATTTAGCAAAGTTGATAGAAGAGGAAAATAACCAATGTTGGAGGGGCTATGGAGAAACAGATACGCTGATGTATTGTTGATAGAGCTGTGAAATGATGGTACAGCAATTTGGAATTATATTCACAATGACTAAAATGTGTATAAAATACCACTACTAGGTATGTACCCTAAAGTGATCAAAAAAAGAGGAAGCAGTTCTTTTTGTGGTAGCAAAAGAATTGGAAATTCAGAGGAGGGTCCACCATTTGAGAAATGATAGAACAAATATGGTGCATACATTTGAAGGAATCATTATGTGTTGTAAGCAATTTAAAAAGAGAAAAATTCGAAGAAACATAATGACAAATGAACTGAAACAAAATACAATGAGCAGAATCAGGCAAACAAATACTATAACATCAATATTATAAAGCTAATAATAGTGAGACTTAACTCTAATCAATATAATGATTATTAGATTCCAAAATACTGAGAAGGAAGAATGCTGCCCACCTCCTAGTAGGTAATGAACTAATATGCAAAATGAGACATACATTTGGGGCATGGCCAATTGGAAATTTGTTTCCTGTGACTATGTTTATTCATTATGGTGATTTTATTTGTTTGTTTTTCATCTGAGGGATGGGGATGGAGAAAAGATGGGAAAGAGAAAAAAAAATCAATGCTTAAGAATTGAAAATTTTAATGTTAAAAGTAGAAATCATTTCCTCAGCAATTAGAGAATATCTGAATTAATTGTGGTACATGAATGTAATAAAATAAACATAGGAAGACATTTAAATTGATGTAGAGTGCAATGAACAAAACTAGAACAAAGACAAAAAAGAACCTCAGAACTTTGGTCAAAGTGTAACATGACCACACTGTCTAAGGGTCAAGCCTGCTATGTTTTACACCTATAGAATTCTTCAATACTTTGAAGGAATTGCGAATTCTTTCTTCTTTGGCTTTAGTTCAAACTGGTACCAATTGTGTTCTCCCATTTTAGTGGCTCAAAACCTAGCATTCCTGTTTTATTTTGTTTGTATATTTTTTACCCAAGGGATAGATGTGGAGAAAAGATAAGAAGGAGGAAAAAAAATGCTTGATAATTGAAATTTTTAATTTTCATTTAGCACCAGATTAACTTTTATCTTGAAGAAATATTTACTTCAAAGATATAATAAGAATAAATGTGCAAACATTTCCCTTCAACACCTCAGGGGTATAATCTCCCCTTATAATCTTCTCTTGGTTTCTGTGAAGATAATAGACTCTCATTTTATCCCAGTTCCTACAAAGCATTAGTGTAGAGGGTCACAGATAGTGGGGAACCTTGGGCAAGATATAAGACCCTTTAGTCCCCCGAGGGGCATCCCAGACTTCCTGAGAAATTCAGGGGCATAACAACCTGTGTTGTAATTAAAGCAGAGTTATACTAAAGTGGCAAGGAGACATCTGCACACAATAGCAAGTTGTTCATGTGATCCTACATGTGCAGTATATAATTAGAGCATGCATAGTGTGCTATAGTTACAAAAGTGTATTAGGGTATATAAGGCTGAGAGAATTTTGAATAAATGGAAATCTCTGATCCAACTTTGTATAAATCTCTCTTTTCCCTCAGTCTCTTGCTAAATCCTTTATAGAATCTAGCCCACTGTTGTCAGCCTAATAAACTCTGCCCATTTAACTTGGAGACTGGGTTGGTGAATTCTTTCACCATACCTGCAACACCAACCTGGGGACCCCCAAATATAGTTGGGATGCCTCATTCCTCAACAAAGTTCATATTGGGGATCGCTTGGAGTAATAGGAATGGGGAGAAGGGAAGGTCATCAGGCCCTCCTTGCTTATTGCATGGTATTGCATCTTCACATACAAATGCATGAAAAGTTCCTATAATATTTTCATGAAGTTTTAAAGATACAGAAAGTTCTGGTTTGGAACCAACAGAAAAAAGATTCTTCTAGCAAAGTAATAAGCCAACAGAAAATATTCATGAATGAACCAGTTTTCCAGTCTCTTGGAAGTAGTTACCCAGCAATTTCCATGTGTGATGCCCATCTTAGTGGTCTAGGCATGAACAAAATTCCTATAACATTTTCTTCACTGAGAATTTTTCCAACCCTAGCAAATAGACAGAGAGGCATTTAAACATACAAATCTCCAATGTAAAACAGTGCTTTGGGGTCGCTAATGACCAGTATCACATAAGAAAGAATCTCAAAATCATTAATATGTCACGATCTCATACAGTTGCACGTATAAATAAAAATCACAATTATCCCCCAGTGCAAAGTTTTTGCAGATTCAACAAACAACAACAATTTCACAATATTTTCCAAAGACTACTGCTTACTTACTCAAAGCTTACTTGGTGTTCAGAGGGACTTCCTTAGTTCACAAACACAAAGAAAAGGGGAAAAAAAGGTAAAATAAGTCAGACTCTTGCTTCAGATGAAAACCTAGTCTGTACAAAGCTTTCCAGACAATGTGGAGTTTTCTCCATGAAGATTTAGAACCTAGGCTTGACTGAGTTTTCACTCACAGATGAGGAAACTCTCCTAGGTTAAAAACTCTATAAAAAATTCATTTTTTCCAATTACATATAAAAACCATTTTTTGACATTCATTTAAAAATTTTTTTAGTTCCAAATTCTTTACTTTTCTCCTCATTGAGAAAACAAGCAACTTGATACGTAATACAATGTACAGTCATGCAAAATATATTTCTATATTAGTCGTGTTGTGAAAGAAAACACACAAAAAAGAAAGAAAGAAAAGAAAACAAACAAACAAAAAAAAGTATGCTTTGATCTGTGTTCAGACTCCAGAAGTTCTTTCTCTGGAGGTGAATAACATTTTTTATTGTCTTGGATTGTTCTATTGCTGAGAATAGCTAAGTTATGATGAAAACTTTTTTATAACTTCCTTTATTCATATAGTCCTCTGGGCAAAATGTTTCAAGAATCCTTTTCTTCATTCTGGAGGAGAGCTCTGAGGCTGATGACTTTGAACACAGTTCGGCTCCACTCATATCCAATTCATTTTCAAATCATCACACTGGTGATGTCAGTGGCTTTCTTTAAGACCAAAGGAAGAACAACAAGGGTTCTGCATGACATCTCTACACAGAGAGAACTTCCCAAGCAGATACTGTAAGTTAAACCCTGTCACACATATTTCTTAAACTTGTGCCTCTCTATAATTATGCTACTATAACTTTAAGCTTACTACTCCTTCCATGGAAGCTGTATTTGTGGGAAGGAATTAGCTAGGTTCTTGGGAATATTTTGTATTAACTGTCTTCACCACGTTATCTGCCCTCTGGGGATCCAATCTGTCAATATAAGCAGAAGTTGAGGACTGCAGCTATTTCTTCTTTATTTTTTTAGTATTACTTCTCTCTCTTTTTTTTTTCCAAAAAGTTGAAATAATTTACTTTCTGTCCTGAGTGGTTTTCATTTTTGATTTCTCCAAATATAGCTCTGAAAAGACAGGCTTTTAAAAGCTCATTGTGTTTTAAATGGAGCTACCTGACTCCACCTTAAAACCCAAATCACTCTGGCTTTCATTGAATGGATAGTAAAAGTCTCTATAATCATTGTTTAGATTTGTGTTTGATGTTTCATTGTTTCAATGATTTAGAAGTGTGCAGAATCCCAGAGAATGTTGTTTAAACAATATTATTTTAAGAACCACTTTTAGTGACTGTCATTTGACTATTATAAATACACAAATTAAAAATAAAGGGTATATGAAGAAAGATGCTATGTACAGCCACATACATATATATGTGTGTATAAAACAAACCTAATCAGTTTGCCTTATTGTGGAGCAATATGCTCTGCAGCTTCACATGGCAAATTATCTCTGTGCCTAGAAACTCAAAATACCTCACTTTCATTGTTTTTTTCCTGAGACTTTATTTGTCTCACTGGGTGAGTTTGCAATTCCATTTGAACTTCCCTGTTGTTGGCAGGGATTCTCTCGGGGAAATTTGGGGTGCCTTTTGACACTTAAACTCAGAAATTTGTCTAATTCTTTATACTACAGAGATCTCCAGAAATGTTGGAATACCCTGTAAAGAATCTGAATCTTGTTGTTCCTTGTGACACTGTCCAGTGAGAAGTCAGCTTACAACTTAACTACTAGTAGAATCCAACATCAGACAGGGTCAGTCCAACAGAGATGCCATGTCTTGTAAAGAACTAGACCAGTTGAACAGAGGTACAATTCATCCATTACCCATACCCTCTGAAGTAAATTTTGTCATGACTCTCTGGAGATAGAAGAGGTAAAAGAGATATTGATGAATCTATTGTTTAAGACAGTACTGGATCAAATTGGGAAATCTTCTTTACATTTAAGGGTTCTGATGAAGGTCTCATCTCTAAGATATATAGAAAATTGTCTCATATTTATAAGAATTCAAGCCATTCTCCAATTGATAAATGGTCAAAGGATATGAACAGACAATTTTCAGATGATGAAATTAAAACTATTTATAATCATATGAAAAATTGCTCCAAATCACTATTGATCAGAGAAATGCAAATTAAGACAACTCTGAGGTACCACTACACACCTGTCAGATTGGCTAAAATGACAGGAAAAGATAAAGATGAATGTTGGAGGGGATGTGGGAAGACTGGGACACTGATGCATTGTTGGTGGAGCTGTGAACAGATCCAACCATTCTGGAGAGCAATTTGGAGCTATGCTCAAAAAGTTATCAAACTGTGCATACCCTTTGACCCAGCAGTGTTTCTATTGGGCTTATATCCCAAAGAAATCATAAAGGAAGGAAAGGGACCCACATGTGCAAGAATATTTGTGGCAGCTCTTTTGTAGTGGCTAGAAACTGGAAACTGAAAGGATGCCTATCAATTGGAGAGTGGCTGAATAAATTATGGTTATATGAATGTTATGGAATATTATTATTCTGTGAGAAACGACCAGCAGGACGATTTCAGAGAGGCCTGGAGAGACTTGCATGAACTGATGCTAAGTGAAACGAGAAGAACCAGGAGATCATTATTCACGGCAACAACAATACTATATGAGGATCAGTTCTAATGGACATGGCTCTCTTCAACAATGAAATGCTTCAAACCAGTTCCAATTGTTCGGTGAAGAGAGCCATATACACCCAGAGAGAGGGGTGTGAAATGTGGACCACAACATAACATTTTCATGTTCTCTATTGAGGTTTGCTTGCATTGTATTTCCTTTATCATATTATTCTTTCTTGTAGATACGATTTCTCCTGCACAAAAAATGATGCAATAACTATACATATATTCGATTTCTTAAGTATTCTAACATAATTATCATGTAGTAGATATCCTGCCATCTAGGGGAGGGGTGGGGAGTAGGGGGGAAAAATTTGTAACAGAAAGCTTTGTAAGGGTTAATGTTTAGGAATTACCCATACATATGTTTTGCAAATAAAAAGTATTAATAAATAAAATAAAATAAAATAAAAAATAAAAATAAAAATTAAATTAAATTAAAATTAAAAAAAAGACAGTGCTGGGCCTAGAGACAAGACCCTTTTTCATGAGTTTAAATTCAGCTTCAGACACTTCTTAGCTGTGTGACTCTAGGCAAGTGACTTAACCCTGTTTGCCTCAGTTTCCTCATCTGTAAAATGAGCTGGAGAAGGAAATGGCAAACTACTCCAGTATTTCTGTCAAAAAAAACCCTAAATGAGACACAACTAAAAAGACTCAACAACACAACAAAAATAGTTTAGGAATTTTGTATTGTCTTGACCATATAGCTTCCCTAACTACTATTGTATTATAAATTTGTGCCATCCTCCCTCCCAATAAAGATGGGAGAGGGAGATGTTATGCATATTTGTGGGAGAGTATGCCCCAGGCTTGGAGAGAGTGTGATTAGAGGTTGGCATTTTGCCATATAATTGAAATAAAAATCTTTTCTATGAATTAATAAGTCTATACATTGATTGCCATGAGGAAAGAAGACTGGTGGGACCTTGTTAGAGAGTATTAAAAGAATAACCAACCACAGGGTTAACTCTAAAACTCAAGGTAACAGCTGCCACTCTGGGAACCCAACTACCAGTTGTGATTCCAAGTAGAGGGAATAAATGGGGGGGGGGGGAAGGGGAGGAGAAGGGGAGGAGAAGAGAGAGAAGGGAGAGGCCTGCCAGAGTTTATATATGGAAATATATAAGTGGAATCTCTGGGAAGAAGGTAAGGAAATTCGTTCTCCAGATTTCGCCCACAAACAAACAAAATTGTACCTCAGGGCAAACATAGACCAGTGAAAAATAAATAAGATTTAGGGCAGAACAGTGGCCCTCCTAGGACAACTCAAGAATACCAGAAGAAAGACCCCAGGATTGCTTTTTAATCATTGTGAAGTGTAAATACCTCTAGGCTAGCTCCACAGAAATAGCAAGCAGGGAGTCCTGGGGCTGACTGGATTTGGAGGAACTTTAACCTCCCAGAGGAAAGCTTGGGGAGAAGGGAGTCTGAGTCCCAGAAGACTGAGGGAACTTTGGCTGAAAAGGAAGCCAGGCCTAGCTGTGCTGCAGAGACATGGCCCTGGTGAGAAGCAATCAGCATACCAGGTGAGTGCAGAGTCAGTGGGACAGGGACATTGCTGGCTGTAGGCACTTGCAGGTGGGTGGAGCCCTTGGTTTGGGGCTCCTGGTCAGAGGGGAAAGCTGAAGTGAAGCCAGAGACACCATCTCCCCACTCCAGAATTAGAAGTGGTTACAATAATAAGTTTTCATTAAAAAAGCAGGCAAAGGAGATGGAACCCAAACATAGTAACTTGCCATGGGAATAGGGAAGACAGAGTTCATCTTCAGAGTTGGATCTTGAAGTTAAAAAAAAAAAAAAAAGTCTCTTCTACCCCAAAGAGTAATGTTAAATGGCTCCCTGCCCAAAAGAATTTATAGAATAACTCAAAAGAGACTTCAAAAATCAAGTGAGAGAGATTGAGGAAAAACTAGCAAGAAGAGTAAGAACCATCTAAGAGAAAAAAAGATAATGAAAAGAAATTCAAACAACTGGAAAAAGAGATCCAGAGTCTTAAAGAAGAAAACAATTCTTTGAAAATTAGAATTGGGGGGCAGCTAGGTGTTGCAGTGGATAGAGCACCAGCCCTGAAGTCAGGAGGACCTGAGTTCAAATCTGGTCTCAGACACATAACAGCTGTGTGACCCTGGGCAAGTCACTTAACCCCAATTGCCTTAGCAAAAAAAAAAAAAGAAAGAAAGAAAAGAAAATTAGAATTGGCAAAGGGAAGCCAGTGAAGCTATAAGACCAAGAAATAAAATAAAATAAAAAGAATGATAAAATAGAAGAGAATGAGAAACATTTTATAAGAACAACAATAGATCTGGAGAACAGATCAAAAAGAGAAAACAAAATAATTGGGCTACCTGAAAGCTGTGACCAAAAAAAGAACTTTGACCCAATACTACAAGAAATAATCAAAGAAAATTGTCCTAAAGTGATAAAAGATAAGGAAAAAGTAGAAGTAGAAAAAAAATCTACCAATCACCACCTCAAAGAGATTCTACAAGGAAAACACATAGGAATATCACTGCTAAATTTTGAAACTCACAGAACAAAGAGAAAATTGTACAACAAACTAACAACAAAAACCCAACCAATTTAAATATGCAGTAGCTACAATTAGAATTCTACAGGACTTATCAGCAGCTAAAATAAAAGACTGCAGATCTGTATCAATAATCAAAAGAACTAGGTCTGCACTCAAAAAGATCATAACCAGCAAAACAAAGCATAATATTGAATGGGGGTGATAGGGAAGGAGGTCTGATAGTTCTGAAAATCTATTCACATTTGGAATGAGTTAAATAGGAACAATGTGTGTGGGTGTGGGTGTGGGTGGGTGGGTGGGTGCTGTATTACATATACATACACATATATATGTATATATGTATGTATGTATGTATGCCACAAAGGATATGGCACCCTCCAAAATCTATAATGAAATAAGGGGGGAGGGAATAGGATAAGGTGGGGTATAAAAAGGTGTGTAGATTTCTGGAAGTGAGACAAGATGTGTATATTAATCAGAAAGGGATAAAGAGGAAGGATAAGGGTGGGGGAAGAAGATAAAGGAGGGATACATGGATAGGGGGAGGCTAAGTAACAGCAAGGCAAAGTAGCAAAGCAAGTTAAGGAGTAGAACTAAAGTGGAAGCTCTACTCTTCTTTTTCTAATAAATTCTATTTCTGATCCTTGTTATTGAGTTTGTGTTTACCTCTAATTTCCTGTCTCTGCTAACTCTTCTACTTTAGTATTATGCTTTGTTTTGCTGGACTTTGAGACCAATTCACTTAAAGAGAAATTGATATTATGTCAGCTATATTAATATTGTTTTAGAGGCATTATCTAAGTATATGTAAATATGTATGTATATATGTGTATGCATATAAGCATATGTTTGAGTGTTTATAGATATGTGTGTGTATTGGTGTGAAATATATATATGTACACACACACACACACACACACATTCATGTTTAACTGTAGCCTGCTTGGGGAAGGTTAGCAAGGATGAAAGGGGAAAAAAAAAGAATAAAGTAAAGAATGCACAGCAGAGAACAAAAGAATAACCTACAAGGAAGCAAAGAAAAGATAGATAGTCAGGAATATATGTTTCTATTATTATATAAGCTTTCTTGAAATAAAAAATTTATTGTTGCATATACTGAATCCTCTCTGATGTTCTGCTGGGCACCTGACAATATTGATTTTTTTAAAAAAATTTTCCTTTTTCTGCCTTTCTTTTTCTATTTTTTTATTGTTTTAAATAAATAATTTTTTTAAAAACAAACTTACATTTCAGATTCTTATCTAGTAGTTAAGTGGACATACTTCTAAAGGAGCTAAAGCATAATGATCTTGGCATTCTTGCTATAAATGGAATCATAAAACAAAAGGAGCTTGCAGCTAAATGGAATGAGGGGTCATAGATTCTACTTGTAAGGTTAAATAAAACATTCGATGAAATTGGTCCAAGGGACATTTGGCCATTATTATAAACATCTGCAAGATGACCATGAATATAATGATACTTTTTGCACCAATATCTGTTGGAGGAGATAGAAATAGAAAAATACTATGAAGAATTCAAGTAGATCCTCCAAATTAAAGCATTATCAACATGCATGTCTAATACAATTTGGAACCATGCCGCAAAGCTAGTAAACTGTACCTACACTGTGACCTAGTGATAGCTCTGATAGTAGTAATAATTATGAAGTTATGAGAGAGTTGTTCAGAATTCACAGAGTTATCCTCATAGCCACAAGTAATTCTTAATTTTGTGGACACACAAAGAGATCAGAGGGATCTAGCTAGACAGTGAGTATAGAGACATCACTTAAAAGTCAGAGGCAAAGAAGAGGAGAGGTAAGGGTGGGGTCTAGAAAATTAAGGAGTTAGCAAGAGTCCTAGTGGGAATGAACTCAAATGTTCATTAGGTCTACATCAGCAGATGTATGATGGGAATACAGAAAAAGCTTTCTGTAAAAACAAGATAGTGACTGCTTTCATCACAGAGGTTATTTATCAGGGAAAGGAAGGGTCCCTTATCTGTAGAGTCCTTATTGATTTGGAAGGTTGGGCTAGCCTTAGTCATGCTATGGCCTCCCTTTGTGTAGGATAAAGTTGACAATAGGAACAGGGTAGGCTCAGTTAGAGTTCACATCAATAATAATAATAGCTAGCATTATAACATTTCAGACACTCTGCTAAGCACTTTACAAATATCATCTCATTTGTTCCTCATAATAATTCTTTTTTTATAACAAAATATTTAATTATCAGTTCAAGATAAAAGAAATATTTACATATTCATAGAATAAGTGAAAGTTTACTCAAAATAATTCAGGTTAACATGTTTTGGGCTATGGGCCAGCTAGGTGGCGCAGTGGATAGAGCACCAGCCTTGAAGTCAGGAGGACCTGAGTTCAAATCTGATCTCAGACACTTCCTAGCTGTGTGACCCTGGGCAAGTCACTTAACCCCAATTGCCTCAGCAAAAAAAAAAAAAAAAAAAAACCAAACATGTTTTGGGCTAATTAAGAGTTCCTATCAACCTATAATGTACTTGGATGAATTTTTGGAGGAAGGCAATCAGGATTAAGTGACTTGCAAAGGGTCAAACTACTAGTAAATCCCTAAGGCCAGATTTTTTTTAAAAAACTTTTTATTTGCAAAAGATATGTATGGGTAATTTTTCAACATTGACCCTTGCAAAGCCTTCTGTTCCAAATTTTTCCCTCCTTTCTCCCCACCCTCTCCCCTAGATGGCAGGTAGTCCACTATATGTTAATTCTGTTAAAATACATGACAGATAGGGGCAGCTAGGTGGCACAGTGGATAGAGTACCAGCCCTGAAGTCAGGAAGTCCTGAGTTCAAATTTGACCTCAAACACTTAACACATTCTAGCTTTGTGACCCTGAGCAAGTCACTTGACCCCAATTGCCTCAGGAAAAAAAAAATACATGACAGATTCTATAGATATGTATACATATTTATGCACTTATCTTGCTGTACAAGAAAAATTGGACCTACAAGGAAAAAAAAAAAAAAACCTAAGAGGGAAAACAAAATGCAAGCAAACATCAACAGAAAGCATGGAAATGCTATGTTGTGGTCCACACTCAGACCCCACAGGCCTCTCCCTGGGTGTATATGGCTTTCTTCATCACTAAACAATTGGAACTGATTTGAAACACATCATTGTTGAAGAGAGCCATGTCCATCAGAATTGATCATCGTATAGTCTTGTTCATAACAATTCTTTAAGGTAGTTGTTACTATTATATTCATTTTATAACTGAGGAAACTGAGACAAATATGAGTTAAGTGATTTGCCAAAGGTGAAACAACTAATTAAACATCTAAGACTAGATTTGAACTTTGGTTTTCCTTGACTCCAAGCCCTTTACCCTGTGCCATCTAACTACTAAGTCTACATCTCAAATAGATCAAAGAAAGAGAAAAAAAAATAAGTAAAAAATATTTATAGCAGCTGTTATCATGGTGGCAAAGAATTGGAAACTGGAGATAAGGGAAAGTGGACAACAAATTGCAGAAAGAATGAAAAAATTATGGTATATAAATATAGTGGAATACTATTGTATGTAAGAAATGATGAACTGATCCAAAGTAAAATGAGAAGAACCAGGAGAATAACTTATATAGTATATATAACAACAGTATATATACAAAGTATATATACAACAATATTCAACAATCAACTTTTGACTTAGTAACTTTGATCAACACAATGCAACCTGCCACAATTCCAAAAGAATCTTTGCATATTTCTTTCCTTCTTTCTTCCACCTTCCATCCTTCCTTCTTTCCCTCCTTTCACTCTCCCTTCCTTTCTTCCTTCTTCCCTTCTTTTCTTCCTTCCTCTTCCCTCCTTTCTCTTTTCCTTCCTTCCTCCCTTTCTTCCTTCTTTTCCTTGTCTCCCTCCCTTCCTTCTTTCCTTCTCCCTTCCTCCCTTCCTTCTTTCCTTCTCCTTCCCTCCCTCCTTCCCTTCCTTCCCACCTTTCTCTCTTCCTTCCTTCCTTCTTTGCTCCTTCTCCTCCTCCTTTTCCTCCTGCTCTTCTTTTTCTTTATCTTAGTCATCTTCTAATGTGGAAACTTCCTTTGCTTTACAATATATTTTGTAATGTTTTGCTAATAGGGTGGGAGAAAATTTGAATTTAAAATGAAACAATTGAATTTTAAAAAAGAAAAAAACATACACAATTTGGGGAATATGGTGAAAAACAGATTTGGAACACAGTTCAAACTAACATTAAAAAAAGCAAAAACTTCTAGACTATACAGAAGCCTTAGACTTATAGATCATAAATACTTTCTTCAAGAAAAATTAGGAGGTTTCTGTGTATGGTAGGTGAACACCAATGTTATTTTTTAAATGAAATTAATTTAACAGAAAGAAACTATCTGGTTACTGATGTAGGAGTTATTTCCAAATCAGTTGTACATAAAGCAAAATTGCAATCAATATCAAACTTAATGTGGGAAGATTAAAAAGCTTTCCAGGGCTTAGAATTCAGCACCAAACCTGTTTTGCCCCTGATACTCATAATTAAGACCAGAAGGCAGGCTGGGTGGTTCAATAATGTTGACTTAGCCTTTTTAGTTTACTTTTTATTCTAGATCAGATACTTTTGTATCACTAAACCTTAAAAGATCTTGAGACTATTTAGATTGTGTAAACCTAAATTAAATAGTTATCTGTGCAGAAGACTTTAATCCCCACCCAGATGGAGTTAAAGGGGAAGGATTTCATAATCTTAGCCTGGAGGAATTTTACCTTGCTCTCCTTAGCTGCATGGAGTGGTTTTTTTTTTTTTTGTTTGTTTGTTTTTAAAGAGATACTGTAATACTGCCTGGAACTGGGAGAGGTCCAGAGTTATTTTATTCTAACACATAAAAGTTAAGTTTGCTAGGGTAGTCCTGGAAAAATGAGCCTAGAAGCTAGTAAATATTATGCATCCAGAACAATATTCAGAACCAACCCTCCTCCTAGCACAGTGAAGATTACTGAACCATTCATCATCACAAGACCAATATATTCCAGGGAAGCATCAGACAAAGAGAGTGCCCACTTAGAGAAGTGTATGGACATGTAATTGACAGAAATTATTGATGATATTGAAATGTCAAAAGCGTGTTTCCTTTCCACACAAATTCCTCCATGTGGGTCCCTATGTCTATGAAGCTTATTCTTCCCACTGTTATTAGGCAGTTCATGCAGACCAAGTCATAATCCTCTACCATCTGACAAGCCATCAGATATTTCCTATGATCCTTTATTCACCCAAACTTTTCTTCTCCAAACTAAAATATATCCCCAGTTCTTTCAATTAATCCCCATGACATGAATTTAAGACTCTTCACTAGCTCATATGCCCTAACTCTGAAAGCTTATCAAGATCCTTGAAATGAACATAATATTCCAGGTGTGATCTGACCAGATCAGGTATAAAAAGTCCATAACTATCTTATTCCTGGAAGTTTTGACTCTTTTTGCAGCTTAAAATCATGTTAGATTTGATGGCTTTCTCATCACAAAATTGACATACTGAGTTTGCACAGATCTTTTTCAAATTGCAATCTATGTCTTTATGCAACCATCTTGTATTTATGAAGGTGCTTTCAATCTCAAGTTAGAATTTACACTCAATCTTATTAGAAACACAATCTTGACACTGAAAATCAGATATGGAGGAAAAATTATTAAAAGAAGAATCTTAAGGAATCATCTTAATATTTCTGGCCAGAAGCGGACTCTGCTCCTCTTCTGGAAGAGGGAGCATTGAGCATAGAGCTGGAGGAGTTTTATACTTGTTAGTTTGATACAGGGTCTCCCTTCAGAGAATAGATTGATCCATTCCTCTAGGTTACAATCTTCCTGATGCATCCATTACATGTTTCCCCTAAATGTGTATAAACATATTCCTCCTCCCTGATCATACATCCCATGTTTGAAAATGGCATAAAACTCCTCCTATGGGGTGTCTTGTTTATTATTCAATCAGCCTGTTAAACAGGCCTAGTGACTGGTCAAGTCAGGTCATTGACCCCCAACTACTTTGGGCTGAATAAGTTATTATCTTAAGTTTGTGGTTTGCTCAAAACCACAAAATTCTTTGACTGGCTAAATCCACTTGTGCTTTCCCAGCTCCCCAATTCCTTGTTTGCTCAAGACTTCTATTGATCACTTAATTGTTCTGTGGAATCTTATTCTTAACCTCTTACATTCTGAAAACCTCTTGGTCAATGGTACCCACTATTCCACAATACCTCCAAGCTTGCAACACTCTATGGAAACCCAACTTTTCAGCATTTATTACAAAATTATTGAATTTCGGGTTATTAGATTTAGCACAATACTTCAATCTTTCGAGACATTTTTGGACTTTGACTCTGTCATACACTGTGTTAGTTCCTCTTCCAAACTCTGTGTAATCTATAAATTTAAAGTACTAAGCCACATATTCCTTTACACTAGTGGTGTCAAACTCAAATAGAAACAGTAGCCACTGTATACAATGTTCTCTTGGTTCTGTTCAATCTTGTTTTAAGGATGACTCTGAAGGAATAACTTATTTTGACTATTATAAAACTAGAGGACATATGAAGAAAGATAATATCTTCATCCAGAGAGTGAACTTATAAATAGAACAATATATAATAATTTGTGTGTATGTATGTGTGTGTGTGTATACAGACACAGACACATATAATCCTATTTGTGTCTAATGGTAGCCAAGTAGGGGAACAGGGACAGAAGAAAAAAAGAAAAGAAAAAAATCAACATAATAATTTTGTTGTATATTTGAAAGGAATAGCAAGTTATGCATAATAGATTTGCAGTTTTATGTGAAATTAACTTTTTTATTGTATTATGTTATGGAAATGCTTGTTTTATGCCACAAATTAAAAATAAAATAAATTTTTTAAAAACTAAACAAAACAAATTAAAAAAAAAAAACAGTAGCCACTAATCTAAACATAAGTATCCCTATGATTACTTATTAACTTAGCTTTAAAATGTAATGCTATTTATGTTTTATTGTATTTTTATCTATTTTATTAAATATTTCCCAATTACTTTTTTTTTTTTTTTTTTTGCTGGGGCAATTGGGTTTAAGTGACTTGCCCAAGATCACACAGCTAGGAAGTGTTAAGTGTCTGAGACCAAATTTGAACTCAGGTCTTCCTGACTTCAGGGATGGTGCTCTATGCACTGCGCCACCTACCTGCCCCCCAATTACTTTTTTTTTTTTTTTATTTTTTATATAAAGTTTTTTATTTACAAAACATGAGTAACCTTTCAACATTGACCTTTGCAAAAACTTTTTTTTTTCCCCAAGCTTTTCCCCTCCTTCCCCCCACCCCC
>JAJPUD010011404.1:36041-47920 GCA_023553655.1 Myrmecobius fasciatus | reverse complement strand
TATAATATTATATTCTCCAATTGCTACTACTTCCCCCCATATATTATACTTTGTTTCTATTATATATAGTTTATATGTACATAATATTTCTCTTGGTAGAATGGGAGTCACTTGAGGACAGGTCCTGTTATATTTTTCTGCTCTCATATTTCCATTGCTTAACTCAGGGCCAGGCACATAGTAGGTGCCTAAGAAATTAATGCTGAAAGATACAAATCTCATGACAACCCTTTGAGGTAAGCACTGTATGGCCTTGTATACTTTAGAGAAGAAGAAACTGGGTTTGGGAGACTTTAAATGGCCCTGTAAATAAGTGACCCATGGCCAAATGACTCCAAAGTGTCTGGGTTTGGTTCCAATCCCGATTTTCCTGCCCTGCATTTGGTGCTCTATCCACAATACTGTATTCTCTTTCCTCCAAGGCTTCAGTTTTGTGAGATAGTCTGTTTTGTTTAATATCCATTTATTACGTTAGGTGCCAGACATTGGGCTAAGGTCTGGGAACTGACAGAAAATGCAGTCCCATTCTCAGGGAATCCATAATCCAGTGGGGAAGAAGGAGGAGATTGTCTTCACAATGGGTATGGTGTAAGGTAGAATATTCTAATAACAAAGGAGAGTTCCAGAAAAAAAAATATTCTGAGACCATTTGAGGACAGCGAGAGCTTTTAGCTGGAAGGTGAGGAGGGAGCCTGGGTCAGACAGTGCTTCATGGGCCAGCCTACGTGGCCAGCCTCACGGGCCATTACTCAGCTCCTAACCCCCTGCTCCTGCCAAACTCTCCTGCTCTTTGTTCTTCCCTCTCCACGCTCCATTTCCTGTCTCCGTGCCTTTGCACTGACTGTTGCTCATGCCTGAAATGAGTTTCCTCCTTACATCTGCCTCATGGAGTCCCCTTCCTCCCAGAACCCCTCAAACAGTCCTGCTTTCCCTGTAAGCCCCCTTGTTTAGCTCCTTTCTATTTGCCATCTCTCTTTTAGACAATTATCTGCTGTTTCTCCTGAGATTATTTTGTTCTTTGTCCTTGAATCCTCAGGGCCCAACAGAGGGTCTGGCATGGAGAAGATTGATTTATGGAGGAGGTGGCTAGGGCTTAAATACATGGCACTGGACATGGGCTCCTCACTGATCCTGGGTCTCCGGGGACAGGTCATCCAGACAAAAGATGCACCAAACTGTGGAAGGAGCTCCAGGTTTGGAACCAGGGAACCTGGGTCGGAATCGAGGCTCTAGTCCAGGATGAGTCATTTCGCCTCCGGAGAACGGTTCCTCTCGATAACGAGTCGTTGGATATGATGATCTCTCCGTTTGCTTCCAGACCTAAATTTGTGACCCTCTGACTTCAGGCGAACTCCTCCCTGGTCTGGTCTCTGTCTCTACCCAAAAAGTGACCGAGGGCTCAGGATCAATAGAATTTGCCTTTAAAAAGTTTCACGTTTCTTACCTCATGCCCAGCATCCCCAAAGTCCCCTTGCTGAGGGGTTAGGATGGGATACATCCTTTTATTTTTTTGAGGTCATTTTCCTGGAGCTTCTTTCTTCAAGACCAGCTCTTTGTAGGACCCAAACACGATACTAACCATGAGATATGACTACTCCATCAGGGAAACTCCAGAGTGGGTGCCAGGCCTTTTCCTATCAGTCCAGCAGGGAGCCTAATGAGTAAAAGGGGGCATGTGCTGGACTCTGGCCTGTCTAATTAACAGCATGCATTAGATTACCAAGACCTAACAACCTCCATTGGATCAGATGGCTGGACCCTGCTGTCCTCCTGGGTGTAAGGGAGATCGGGCAGGACAGCGGGTCTGGGCCACCTTCTGGGATGGAGAAACAGCTGGCGAGCCCACAATAGTGATGGCATTCGGGCCCCATTATGTACGGGAGAAACAGCAGGTGATTGTGTTCCTCTAATGAGCCCCTTGTAAGACAAAAATGGGACCCTATTTACCTTCATTTTCATAGAGAACAGAGCAGAGGCAATGCAGAGATGAATTCTGGACGCCTACGATCAGACACTTAGCCAGGGCCTTTTACATTGTCTTTTAATCCCTGGGATACTCTGTCTACCACTTCCTCCTTCTAAATGATCTCCCACTACAACAAGAGAAGAGCTATTTGCAAAGCTAATCAATGAGACCAGAGAATATAATTTTCTCTATATCTGATTCAATTGACTTTAATTAAATGACCTTGTGCTACCCTGAATACATCAAAACCGCCAAGGTGGGGAAATCACAGAGTGAGACACTCTCTGCACTTGTGCTGATGGTAGCCCCCCGGCCCCCACAGCCCATGTTCTCACGCTCATGGTCAGCCCCGTGAAGTGTGCCCAGGCCATTCCCTCTCCTGATTGCCAGCCCTGCTCCGGGAGGAGCCCAGGCTCAAGAGCTGGGTTCAAAAGCTCAAGCCTGCATAGTTGTTCGGTCAGGTCCAACTCTTCCCAACCCCATTTGAGGTTTTCTTGGCAAAGATGCTGGAGTGATTTGACATGTCCTTCTCCTTTCCATTTTGCAGATAAGGAAACTAAGGCAGACAGGGTGAAGTGGCTTGCCCAGGATCACACAGCTAACGCACCTGAGGCTGGATTTGAACTCAGGGAGATGAGATGGCTGACTGCAAGCAGCACCTCCCAGCGTCCCCTAAAGTCAGAACATTTCTTTCATCTTCTTGGTAGTCACTGCTCCCACGATGGATCCCCCTTGTCTCCTTTCCCAGTCTGCTTCTGGCTCTCCAGACTTCCCCAGGGTGCCCCAACATTTCTCTCTCCCTGGAAGGTTGCTCTATCCCTGGCCCCCCACTACTCCCACAATGGATATGTCGGTACTAGAGACTCCACTTTTGACGCAGATCTCAGCTTTGCTCTCTCCTGCTTCTCTTCCTGACTCCAGACTTTCTCACTTGCCCCTTCACGGATTTCTTCACCCATCCTTGCACCCCCTTTTTGGTTCTTTTCCTTTAGTGTCTTTCCCATCACAATGTCTAGCTCCTGGAGGCCAGGGACTTCCCAGTGTCTGCTCATACTGTATCACCAGCTGTTAGCTCAATGATGATTAGCATGAGTTCGAAAGCCTAGAATTCAAATCCTGCCTGTACATATGGGAAATCCCTGAGCTTCCTCAGCCTCAGTTTCCTCATTTGTAAAAAATGAGGGGATTGGATCGGCGGGACTGCAAGTTCCCTTCAACTCTAAGCCTCCCATTTGTTCAGCTCTAACATTAAGGGTCTGGACACAGTGACTTCCAAGACTGCTTTTAATTCTCGCTCTGGCCTCCTAAGATCTAGAAAGGATGCAGCAAACTGGAGATGCTTTTATCTTTTAAGGGAAGTGTTCCGAGATAATGTCCAGAGCTCTCCGGGTCCTGCTGGCTTGGCTCAAACAGGATCCCGCTTTCACTTTAAACAAGGCCAAGTCTAATTGGAATCGGGGCCTAGCTGAACTTGAGAAGTGATTAAAAGGCAAAAAGCTTCTCCAGAGCCAATGAATTTGTTTTGAAAGGATTAACCTGGATATGGGAAATGTGCTGACCCCGAGCATTTCATTTGCTGTTTTCCACCGAACTACCCAGAGACTGGGCTAAGAGACCAAGAGATCAGCCACAAGAGGCTAATTTTGTGTTCCAGCTGGGCTTTATCACAGCTATTATGGCTAAGAGTAGGAATCAAACTAAGAGGAAGACGGTCTTTGGTGACCCAAGTGCTTTTCTTTTTAATCCTAAAAGGCACCAGCCGAGTTGGGATGCTCTGAAGCCAGTCTGGCCTTCATTTTTAATAGCAGCCCCTCCAGTCAGCAGTTTTCTCCTATGGTTCCTGTGTTGGGAGGGTTTTAAATTTAGGAGCAACTCAGATCACCAATATTTGGTCAAAATCAACATGCACACTCCAGAAAAGCATCCCTCCAGGCTGGCGTGTCTCACAATGGTTCTGACCTCTCAATTCTTTGGCAATCCCTTTACAAGCTGTGCATATGGGGTGATACATCCCTAGTGAAGAGTCATCATTAGAGGAATGAATGTTAATGAGATGGTGAAGCTCCTTCCTCCCTCTCTTCCTTCCTTTTTTTCCTTTTTTTCTTTCTTCCTTCTTTCCTTCCTTCCTTCCTTCCTTTTTTGTCTATTTCTTTCTTTCTTTTCCTTTGATGATAATGTCTTGAGATCCCTGAAAGTAGCATTTTCTAAAAATTCCATGCCCGTTCCCTGGAATCTGGAAATTATATTCAGATGAAGCCTCAAAGTAGGTCCCAGAATCCGAATCTCTAAGTGGAAAGGGACTAGGAGCAGGAGTCCTTTTAAAAGAAAGATGGCTGCTTTATTTGCATAGAACTAGTGATGGGGAGCTTATTATATTCTGAGGCAATCTGTTCAACTTTTGAAGGTCTCTGGCTAGGAAGTTTTGTCTTATATGGGATGGAAATCCACTGCCCTTTAACATCTCCCAGCTGGTCATAAAATCATGGATCTAGAAGCTGGGAGAGGCCTCTGGGGTTACCCAGGCCAAGCCTCACATATTATGGATGGGAATCTGAGGTCCAAAGGACTTGTCCAAATTCAGCAGGATGTAAGCAGCAGAGGGGAGATTCCCACTAAGGTCCTCTGCTCCCTGAGTCAGAGCAGTCTCCAGTGATCATCCTTGTCCAATCTAGAATGATGAGAATTGAATTCATTGGAAACTGAGGGGATGCCCATCAGCTGGAGAATGGCTGAATACATTATGGTATATGAATGTGATGGAATATTATTTATCTCTATGTAATCATCATTAGGATGATTTCAGAGAGGCCTGGAGAGACTTGGATAATCTGGTGCTAAGTGAGATGAGCAGAACCAGGAGATCATTGTAAATGGCAACAACAAGATCATACAATGATCAATTCTGATAGACATGGCTCTCTTCAACTATGAGATGATTCAGAGCAGTTCCAATGATCTTGTGATGCAGAGAACCATCTGCACCCAGAGAGAGGGCTGTGGAAACTGAGTATGAACCACAGTATGCACTCTCACTCTTTTTGTTGTTGTGTGCTTGCATTTTGTTTTCTTTCTCATTTTTATCCTGTTTAATTTGATTTTTCTTGTGCAGCAAGAGAATTGCATAAATATGTATGCATATATTGGAAAAAAGAATTGAATTCATAAAACACTTTAAATTTTCCCAGTGCTTATTATATGTGATCTCAGAATAATCCTTGAATTATGTGCATTATCATCCAAATTTGACATATGAGAGAAGTAAGACTGAAATGACTTGTCCGAGAGAGAAACCAGTTTTACTTCCATATGCTGAGTCCACTGGTCTCTTCATTATGCTAAACTGTCCCTTAGAAGAGGAACTCAAAAAATCTGCTTTATGTTGAGTAAGGCAGCATCTGAGCTTTTGGAGAAGTCAAGTCGAGAGAACTGTAGGAAGAATTTCCAGGATTTGTCAACTCATTGAATGCTGAATATGAGGGAAAGGGGAAAGCCAGCAGTGACTATAAAAGTTTGAGTCTGAACTAGGTAGTGGAGTGACCAATGGGGGAGGAGACCTTGAAGGTGACCTTTCATGGGCAGTACTGTGCTGATTGTTGTGGAAGAGACAAATCATGTTAAAAGAAAATGTGTCTGTCTCCAGGATCAGGCCATGAAGGCCTTGAAGACCAAGGAGAGCCACAAGAAATTCTTGAATATCTTTGACTAGAGCAGAGACATAAACTGAAAGAAGTCTAAACATTAGGCAGCTAAAAGCTGCCAGTTACTTGGTATCTCCTTCTGGTACAGAATCCTATTTTCCCCCTCACTGAATCAGTCAAACAAAGCGTAAGATTTAATTTACACATATGCAGATATGACAAGGATCTAACATTTCCTTAGGGTGTAGGAAACTCCTTCAGCTGATACAGCTCTTACCCCCAAAATGAGAGGGGATATCCCAACAGAGCGGGATGAGCTCCAGAGGCTGAGGCAGAAGAGAATCTAGACTCTGAATGATGCTGGCCAAGTCAGTTTTCTTCTCTCCGTTCAGTTAACTGAGGCGGTTGAACTCAATGGACTTGGGGGTGTGCTCAACTGTAGATCAAGGAGTCTATGGTAGAACTGAGGAAGTCAGTCATCGGAGCCTAGGTAACATAAAGGAGTTTGAAGGCCCTCTGGGCTAAGATCTAAAGGAAAAGTGACTCAGACAAGCTCACACAGGTAGTTATTTCCATTTCCTTATTTCAGCCTTACAATAATCCTGTATGGTAAAGTGCTTGTTGCTATAAGTCCCATTTTGTGGGTGAGAAAACTGAGGGTAAGTAGAAGTGATTTTCCCAGCATCTCACATTACATAAGGGTCAGCAAAAGATTATAGACCCAAATTTTCTGGAATACATAATATTTTTACACTCTATTCATTATGATATATTGCCCCCTCCAGTAGACATACATATTTTAATTAGTAATGTCCTTACTGGGAATTCTTTATCCCAATGGAATCATGGGTTTTATGAATAAAATATTCGATTTTCCCTTTCTTTTTTCCCTGACCTAGGCGCTAGGACCTAACAAGAAAAGAAACTACCCTCTCAAAGGACTTTCATTTTATAATTTTAACGAAACTTCCAATGAAATGATGAATCCATGAGTTACTGCTATTGGGTCAACACTTAAAACATTAATAGAACCTTGCAAAAGGACACTGGCCAACCAGCGTAGGCCTCTTAAGGGAAACTTTCAACTTCATGCTTCCTAGGACCTGACAAGTATAGGCAAAGATTTTATTCTTGCTGCTCTATTTGTGTAGGTTATCACAATGGAGAAGTTGGTAGAGGGGGAAAGGGAGCTTCTTTGTTGATGGAGGAAGATGATCTCTCTCTTCCTTAAGGCTTTCCCAGGGATTTGCTCCACCAAAGTGGAGGAGTGTGGGGATGATGGTGGGTGAGAGAACCACATAACCATATCAACCAAAGGCATTTGGATCCCTTCTATTTGCTGAAATAAATCACATTATCCATGTAGAATCTTCTGGTAGTCAATTGAGCAATCTTTTCTTGGAGTTATTTCTCCTAAAATATGTCCAGAGATTCTCTGTGCATTTGGATCCTTGTTAAAAAAGTCAGGTAATAAAAGATTTGAAATTTTCCAAATGTCAATATAAAGCATAATTCATAAATGAGTTCTCAGATTCGATCAGCCATTCAGGAACTAAACATTTATTGTTTTTGTTATTAGTACTAATACTATGTTTGTTACCATTTATTATATGATTCATTGTTTTGTTGCTGTTGTTCGTTTGTCTCAGTGGTGACCCATTCTTTCTGACCCTACTTGGGGTTTTCTTGGCAAAGATACTGGAGTAGTTTGTCACTTCCCTCTCCAGCCCATCTTACAGATGAGGAAACTAAGGTAAACTAGGTGAAGCAACTTGCCCAGAGTCACACAGCTAGTAAGTGTCTGAGGTAGGATTTTAATGCAGAAGATGAATCTTCCTGACTTCAGGCTGGCACTCTATCACTGTACTACCTAGCTGCTCCATAATTAGTCCTAATACTATTAATTATGATGTTGCTATGTGCCAAGTACTGTGCTGAGTGAGGGAGATGCAAAGAAAGGCAAAAGAATCCCTGCCCTCAAGTGCTCACCAATGACAGAAACAGCATGTCTGAAAGTATGGACACATCCAACATATACAGGAGAAATTGGAAAGGACCAACACCAACTGGAAGGGACAACAACGGCTGGTGCCTTTGCCCAGGGCTCTGGGGAAAGTGCTCATAGAAGAGCGCGTTTTAGGGGGACTTGTGAGTTAAACCCCCGATATTCTTCTGGTTGACACTGGATGGGATTTTCCCAGGCAGCACTTTCCCAAGATTATCTTCTGGCTTTCAGCTGGCCTTGGGAGAAAGCTTAGCCTGTGGGAAGTTCTGGAGTCAGAAGCAGAGGCAGAAGGATCGTGGCTCTACCACGGAACTTCTGTTATAAATGAAAACAAAGTGGGTCTCGTACTGCCAGCACACATTAGCTCACTTGGTCTTTAGTACCCCCTTTGAGGCTGGGGTCTTAAATGATGGAGGCACCTAAAGGTCTAGTGAATCGGGCAGAGTACTCACACAGCTAAAAGTGTCTGAGGTGGGATTTGAACTCTGGTCTCTCCTGACACCTTCCCTCCTTCTCTGCAAAAGAACGACAGGGGAAGTGACTGAATAAACTGTAAAACATGAATATAATGGAATATGATTATACTATAAACAATGAATGATATCAGGAATTCAGTCATGTGGGAAGACAAATGAGGTGGCAACAGAATGTGCAAAGAAATGAGTCTGGAGTTACTGAGACCTCAGACCCCTATTTGTTGTATGACCTCAGGAAAGTGGTTTAATCTCTCTGCCTCAGTTTCCTCAGCTGTAAAATGCTGATCACATAGCTCCTACCTGGCAAGACTATTGTGAGGATCCAAAAAGATAAGTCTGAGACCCCAGCCTCCTGCACACCAGCAGCCTTCTGGGCAAATGAGCAGCCTGGGCAACTCAGCAAGGTCCAGCAGCAACCCCACCCCCAGCTCAGAAAGCGTTATCTATTAAGGGAATAAGCTAGTGGTCTTCCCCATACAATCAGAGGTAAAACAGAAAGAAACATTATCCCCTCTGTTATTTAATACTGTACTAGAAATGTTAGCTACAGCAAAAAGAGAAGGAATAGAAATTAAAGGAATTAGAATAGCAACAAGGAAACAAAATTATCACTCTTTGCAGATATTATGTATACTTAGAAAATCCAAAAGAATCAAAAAAAAACTAGTTGAAATTATTAAGAGCTGTAGCAAAGTTGCAGGATACAAAATAAACCTATCTAAATCAGCAGCATTTCTATATATTAACAACTAAGCCCAGCAGCAAGAGATAGAAAGAGAAATTCCATAAAAAATTGTAGACAATATAAAGTACTTGGGAGTCGATCTGCAAAGACAAACCTAGGAACTATGGGAACATAAATTATAAAACACTTTGCATACAAATAAAGTCAGATCTAAACAATTGGAAAAATATCTTGCTCATGGATAGGCAGAGCCAATGAGATAAAAAATCACAATTATAACTAAGGTAATCTATTTATTCATTGCCATTCCAATGAAACTATCAAAAGTTGTTTTATAGAATTAGAAAAAAAATTTAAAAATTCATTTGAAAAAACAAAAGCTCAAGGATATTAAGGGAATCAATGAAGTGGAAAAAATCAAAACAAGGTGGTCTGGCCATACTAGATATCAAACTGTATTAAAAAGTAAATTACATACATATGTAAAAAACTATATAAAAATTAAAAATTACCATGATATTCTAGTACTGGCTAAAGAATAGATTGCTAGACCAGTGAAATTGATTAGGCACAACTTACACTATAGTAAATAATAATCTAGTATGTAATACTAGATCATAATCCATGCTTTTAGAACAAAAACTCATTACTTGAAACAAACTTCAGGGAAAATGAATCATTATGGCAAAAACTAGGTATAGATCAACATTTCACACTGTATACCAGGATAAGTTCAAAATGAATGCTGAAATTACACATAAAGGGTAAATTAAGAGAGCATAGAATAATTTTTTTCTGCCACATTATGGATAAGGGAAAAATTTAAAACCAAAGAAGATACAAGGAGCATTACAAATGTAAAATAGATAATTTTGATTATCATATTAAACAGTTTTTGCACAAACACAACTGATGCCACCAAAATTATAAGGAAAGCATAAAAGTAGGGGAAAATTGCAATAAGTATCTATGATAAATAGATGTATGGAGAACTAAGTCAAATTTATAGAAACACAAGTCACTCCCCAATTGAGAGTTAAAGGATATGAATACACAGTTTTCCAGATAAAGAAATCAAAGCTATTTACATTCATATGAAAAGATGGTCCAAATCACTATTGATCAGAAAAATGCAAATTAAAGCAACTATGAGGTATTTACCTCACACCTAATAGATTAATCAATATGATAAAAAAGGACAATGTTAGATGTTAGAAAGGGCATGAAAAAACTGGGACACTAATGCACTGTTGGGGAACTCAGGGAGTGAGGGAAGAAATTTGGAACTCAAAACTTTAATTATAAATTAAAAAATTGGGAAAAAGAAATAAATGCAAATGGATGGTAATAGAGGATGAAGAGCCCAAAGAACATCATAAACAATAATTTAATGCATGAAAATAACACTGAAAAGCAGCTGAATTCTGATTGATAGCAACACCACTTGTACCTCAGAAAACAAGTGGCTACAAATTGAGGGTGCCTTTAAGGCTGTCTTTTCCACCCCTCTCAATTTATAAATGTGGAAACTGAATTCTAGAAAGCTTAAGTGACTTTGCCAAAGGCAGGCAAGAAATTTGCAATCAAGATAGGCTTTGAAACCAGGTTCCTTGGCTTCAAATGCAGTTCTCTTTCCATTATCCTCTGTGCCTCCTTAGTGCATTGCCTTCCTCGTAATAGGCAGGTGAGGAAGTATGGCTGCACAATGTGTTCCATCCTATCAGAGGCTGTTATCAGGCCAATCGGATTTGTTTAATGTTTATTCTTTGTTACAGAATTAACTTCATTTGTATCTAAGTATGGAGGTTGGCGCATTAGGAAAATATACTTTTTTTAAAGCATAAAATTAAAAAAAATATTATTCTTCTCCACTCCAAGTTGTGAATTATGCATGGAAATTTCATTATCTGGTTTCGCCATACATTTATGTTTGGCTGTAGAATGTAATCCAATTCCCTGGAGATTTTTGTGCACATGTGGAAGGCACCCAAAAGCTTGTTCAGCAGTTCTCTTTTGGTTAGTATCCCTTTATGAACACCAAAAGTTGAATTTCTGTTTTAGTTTGTTTAATTTTATTTTTTAATATTCTGCAAGTGCTGGCCAAAGTTTGGCTGCTATCTGTGAATGACAGTGAATCATATATGGGAACAAGGACTGCAATAATAAATCATTCTTTCCACATCCCTCCCAGGCTTCTACTAATAAAAGAAAAAAAAAACAATTCTGAGGTTACATCAAAACAGCTGTAACCATAAAAATACATGCAGATGATCACATCCATCCAGGAACATGTACAATAATTCACAAGCCAACCTTTCACGTCTCTGTTTTGTGATTCATTTTTTAACTGATTGAGCCATCAACAACCCCATGGTGGCCAAGCATGGCCAGCCCCCTGGCACTGGGGCAGCATTGCATGACTAAATGATCCTTTTGCAAGAAGGCAAGTACACATAAGCCCCAGTGAAGTGGAAAGTGACTTCTCACAGGGAAACTTAAAGATCATGTTAGTGGTGGCCCAGAACATGGAGCAGAATTATACTGAGCTTTCCAAATTCTATTGAGGCTTAGGAGATTGCATCTTAAAGAAACTGCAAAGTTTCTGATGGCGTGAGGCAAGGATGGAAGGGCTCATTCTCCATGGGCAGAAGGAGAGGGCTCCCCTTTGGATCCACAGAGGCTTTGTTACAGTCACAGAGAGAGAGACAAAATGGTTTCCTTTTTCATCTGTACCTGCTGGTTTTCCCAAAGTCCCAGTTTTCTTGGTCCTCCTTAATTTCAGTGCCTTCCTTCTGAAACTGTCTCCAATGTATCCTGTACTTCTTCTTCTTTTTTATTTTGTATGCAATTGCTTGCATATCATCCATCCTTCATTAGCTTGTGATGTCCTTGAGATGTGAGACTGTGTACTCCCCTTTCTTTGATTTCTAGCACTCAGCATAGTGCCTGGCACCCAGTGAGTGCTTAATAAATGCTACTCAGTCTGACCTGATTTATTTCTTGCCAGATACTAGTTCAAGTAAGTGTATATTCAGGAAATGTAGGTCAGGAAGAATATAAAATATAGTTAACAATAACTTATTATTATTAATTATATAATATAATATAA
>JAJPUD010011404.1:22372-36031 GCA_023553655.1 Myrmecobius fasciatus | reverse complement strand
ATATAATATAATATAATATAATATAATATAATATAATATAATATAATATTATTATTAAGTTTGCAGAACATTCTACTTATATTACTTCATTTGACTCTCATCAAGCTAGAGATAGTATCTAGTAGCATTATTATATAATATCTTACTTCTATTTCTCATTGAACCCTCATAAAGCTGGAAGTAATATATTGTTATTATTATTCCTAACATCCACATGAGAAAATGAAGCTCACAGGGCTTAAATGCCTTGCCAAGGATCACACAGCTAGTTAGTGTCTGAGGGTGGATACAAACTCAGTTTTTTCTGACTCCAAATCTTCATTTTATCCATCACCTGTTGCCTCTGGAAAGCTTGATATTAAAGAGTTTGATGTATTCTCAGCCTTCCCAAACCTCACAATTGTAAAATAGTAGATATTCTAGAAGTTCTCGAAGGAATTACGCCCACCATGAGGACTTGAGTTGGGTCATCTTGGTTCTGGGCTTTCCCAGTGCTGATCATTATTAATCATAGGTCTATATTTTACCTACTATGTAGTGAGAGAAGGACCATGGTGATACCAGTGACTTGAATAAAGGAATAGAAGGCATCGTTTCCAAACTTGCTGAAAACTCAGAGTTATACTTGTTGCCATGGATATGTTTGGCCCCCTGTCAAGGATAGTGGAACTTTTTGACTATGAGTTGGATAAGATGGTCCTGGATGACTTGAAATTTTTTTTCTGAGATTCGAGGATATGAGATTGCATTGGTTTGGCCTCTTCTTCCATTAATTCAGTTTTCAATTGCCCAATGACTCAGGGGGCTGATTTTCAATTGCTAATGTGGCCAAAAATATCATCATCCTGTGTGTGGCCAATTTGGTGATGATCCCAACTTTGGTAGGCTGATCTCCAAGCAATAGCATTCCATTTTTTCCCTTTCCAAGCTAGGTGAAGAAGCTAGATTTTTTTTTACATACCCCAATAACATGGCCTTATTGTAATGAAAAAACAGATTAAGGCTTTGGTGCTACAGGATTGGGAAGGGGATCACCTACTATGTGCCAAGAATTGTACTAAGTGCTTGACAAATATTACCTTATTTGATATTATTTTGTTTGATAAAGGGAGGCATTGGTATTAGTATTGCACAAAATAATCATTTCATTTGTAGCAGTTTTTGTACTTTCAAAGGATTGGAAACCGAGTGGAAGCCCATTAATTGGGGAAAGGCTGAATAAGTTATGGTATATGAATGTAATGGAATATTATTGTTTTACAAGGAATAATGAGCAGGCTGGTTCCCAAAAGCTAATGAACTGATGTTGATGGAAATGAGCAGAATCAGGAAAAGATTGTACACAGTAACAGCAAGATTATGTGATGATCAACTATGATCGACTTAGCTCTTCTCAGCAAAGCGGTGATCCAAGACAAGATGGAAAATGCCATCCGCATCCAGAGCTATCTTTTTCCTCTTGCCAGTATCTATCACTTAAAGGCTTTGAACCACCTCAGGGGACTGGCTTCCTGGTTTTGCGGTCACTGGTGCTTTGGTGAGACTCTTAATCGATCCCTTGGGAGCCCAAGCTGTCTTGTCCCATGCCGATCGTTGTACTGGGCACCTGCAAGAAGGATTTTAAATGTGACTGCTCAGGGATCCTGGGCAAAGGCCATCCAAAGAGCACTTGGGTAATATTGAAAAAGTGAAGGCAAAATGAAAATGATTAAAAATTAGATGCTTGTGTCCACCAAGACTCAGGTGTCATATAACATGGAAGAACTTGTTAGCTGGGTATCCACTCTGTCTCCCTGATGGGCAGGGTGGCAGAGCAGCAATGGACAAAATTAGTCACTGGATAAAATTTTGGATCCCTTTGTAAGATTAGCTTCCTCCCTATGTACTTACTACTGCATCGATACATTAATAAAAGGACCCTGTAACAATCTGATAGATGTAGTGTTCATCAAGCTAAGCCGAGCTTGGAAAAATCACCAAAAAAGAAGTCTCCTCATTCTGGCCAAGTTAGAAATGATAAACACAGGCTTTTAGGGAGAGGGGCATCTGGGATCTTGATTTCAATGGAGACAAAATGAGCGCACTCAGTTTTGAAACTGAAATTGCTGGTGATCGTCATTTACTTTTGTCTGCTGCCTTTCTCTTGTAGAAAGGAGATGGAATATGAATGTTAAGAGGGAAATACCAGCCCTCCATTGTCATACAAAACCTGCTTTGGGGGCCATTTTGCAGAGGGTGTAATTTATCTCCATCAGAGTTTATTTATAGTATTACCATAAGCAGGAGGAGAGAGAAAAGGGCAAGTTATTCAGAATAAAGAATCTTTGAGTTCATCATGGGGTCATTTTGGATTAGGCCAGCTTAAGAAACTTGAATGTATTGGGGATGGGGGAGATTACCCCTATGTCATCAGAATTCTTCTTCTTTTTTTTAAGTACAGACCCCTTTGACAATTTTATGCCAAATATCTATTTATCCATCTATCTGCATATCTGTCATTTATCTCTTTGTCTATCATCTAGTGTTACTTCTCTCCATATTTAAAGTTCAGATTTCATATTAAGAGTACCCTTGTGTAGTTTCAAGAAAACAACTAATGGATAAACCTTCTTAGTCATGACTAGGGCCACTGCACCAAAAGGAAACCAAGTATGTTACAGTGGAAGGAGCACAAGTGGCTTACCCCTTCGAAAACAGTTTCCTCTTCTGTGAAATGGAAATAAAAATGGTACCTCAAAAGGTGTTTAAGATCAAATAAAATAGCATATGGCGCTTTGCAACTCCTTTAACAATAACTTGAGTGAGGAGATTCTGGGAAGATGGCAGAGTAGGTTGGCAAATGTCAAGGTTTCCCAATTTCCCCCACAAATTTGCCCCTTGGGGCGAACATGGACTGGTGAAAAACCAAGAAGATGGGGCGGAACAGGGGTCCTGCTATCCAAGATCTGATGAAAGATCCAGGCTGGGATTAACCTGTTTGAAGTCTGGGCCAGCTCTGCAGAAACAGCAAGTGGGGATCCCTTGGGCTATCTGGTTGTGGCGGAGCCTCAGCAGAAACTTGGGTTTGAGTCCCGAAAGACTGAGAGACCTTGGCTGATTAGGAACGCCAAGCCAGCTGTTCTGCTGAGACTGCCCTGGGAGAGAAGGAACCAGCACCTGGTGAGGGCAGAAGCAGCAGGGCAGGGGTGCTGCTGGCTGTGGACACTGGCAGAAAGGGGGAGCTCTTGGTTTGGGGTTCCTGGTCAGAGTAGAGAGCTGAAGGGAAGCTTGAGGCACCATCCCTCTACCCCACGATTAGGCAGATTTATACTAATACTTCTTATTAAAAAGTGAAACGACAAAGAAAGAGCCTCACCATTGAAACATATTATGGGAACAGGTAAGACCTGAATTCATCTTCAAAGGAAGACACTTAACTTCAAAGGAAGTTAAAAAAAAAAAAAGCTTCCATCCCAAAGAGTAATGTGAAATGGCTTCCTGCCCAGAGAGAATTTATAGAACTCAAAAAAGAACTTTAAAAAATCAAATGAGAGGAATTAAGGAAAAACTAAAGAGGTATATACATTTTCTTGAACTGGAAGATTGTTGTATTTTTTTAATCTTCCCTGAAGTTCTGCTGGGCATATGATAATGTTCTCTTTTCTTTTGTTTCATTTTGTTTTGTATTGCTTTTCTGTTTTTTTTTCCTTATTCTGTTTCTTCCAATAAAATAAATTGGGGAAAAAAGAAAAATATGAGTTCTAGTTATTATTGTCCTTGTTTTTATGGTGCCAGTGGTTGTTATTCCTTAAGGAGGTAGTATCCAAAATAAGCTTTGATGGAAATCAAGTATTCTACAAGGCTAAAGTGAGAGGGATGCGTTCCAGGCATGAGGGAGCCAGTCTGTGCACAGGCTTAGGGACTGAATATTGCCAAGGGAACAGACAAACAATGATTTGGAAGATCCACTTTACCAGTAGAGTGGATCCAGATGGTGATGGCTTTAAATGCCAAATGAAAGGGTTTGCATTTTAGCCCAAAGGCAGTAGAGAGCCACCAATGGCTCTTGAGGAGGGGACTTAAATTATCAGACCTATACCTTAGGAAGAAGGTGCATTCTCAGAGGAGGAAGATGATCTAGTGAACCCAGGAGAGGAAGTAGCCCAGTAGTATTGGACTTAATTCAGGAAAAAAGAATTTGAATCACAATTGCAATCCCAAACACTTCATAACGTTATGATCGTGGATGATTTTTGTCACCTTTCTGTATCTCTAAAATTGGAAAAGAACTTTGATCCTAACCATCTCACAGAGTGGCTGCTTTGAATGTTTTGTTGTTGTTAAGGTGCTATGTGAGCTAGAGGTATTATTGTTAGCAACATTTGGAAAGTGAAGGAGTGACCAAGCTTACATAAAAAGAGATGTGGGGAAAGTGGTGGCTGATGAGCTGTCCATTTCCTTAGGGCCTGGATTCAGATGCCCAGGAAGCAACCTGGCTGCTTTATCCCTGGGCCTTTGGTACGAGGCAGAACTAGACCAGACCCAGAATTCATCAAGTCTAAGCAAGAGCTCTTAGCCTGGGATGAGACTTTTGCCTTTGGATTTCTAAAAATAAATGGGGACACCAAGGTTCTAGGATACGTGCTCCTCACTAATGCAGCCTTATAAGCAGTTCTCAGCACTTCCTCATCTAATTTTTCTGCAATTATTGTGTTTGTAGCTATTTGGACAAGTCATGAGGGAGATGGTACCGTGTTGTTAATTTCAGATATTCTTATAGTAAAATCTGTCTGTCATCTATCTCTTTTCTGTGCATCTATCATTTTATCTATCTACCTTTGATTTATGTCTATCTATCCACTTATCCATCCATCCATCTACCTATTTATCTATTTAGCCAGCTATTTGTCTGTGTATCCGTCTATCTATGTTTATTGACTTACCTACCTATTTGTCTGTTTGTCTATCTATTTTCTCTGATATCATTTATCTATCTTTGTGTGTATCTATCCACCTATCCATGTATCCATCTATCTGTTTATCTACCTACACAGCTATTTGTCTGTGTATCTGTGTTTCTATATCTATTTACCCACCTACCTATTTATCTACCTACCTGTCTGTCCATCTTCTACATAAATAGCTGTCTGTCTATATCGCTCTCTCTCTTTCTGTATCTGTTGGTCTATCCATCTGTCCATCTATCTATCTATTTTTCTGTGTCTATTATCTTCCTGTTCTAATTATTCTATGATCTTAGTAATGAGGGGGTCCTGTCTAGGGAAGCAGATCACAACCAATCCATGCCTTGCTCCTCCTGGATAACTCTTCACCAGGTACTCCCATAAAGTCAACAGAGTGAGTTATACCTTCTAGTTTTCTCAGGATCTAGATGAAACCAACAATGCCCCAAGGCTGGTTATCCATCCCTCTTATCAAATAACCATCCATTTTATTTTACTATATATTTCTTTAAAGGTGTTTATAGACAAAGAAGGAGCTAATTTTCATTCTAACATTAAAAGTGTATTTTTAAAGCAAAGCTTACATGGCGCATATACATTATGTATGTGTCTATATTATATCTGTCAATAGATATTTTGATATGTTTTCACATATGTGTACACAGGCACGTGTGCGTATATAAATTTCAAAATGGATATTACCAATGGCTAAAAAAGCCACTTGTTTGGTAATAATAACTTTTATAATAATAAGATTGAACCCAAGACAAAGGTGATTTACTCTTGGTCTCGAGGTGCCATGTCAGGGCACACAAATGTGATTGAAGTTTTGGGTTCTTTTGGAAGGAAGTCAATAACCAAATGATCCTCCCAAGGTAGTCTATTCTACTTTAAGGAAATTATGATTGCAGGAAAATGTTCCTTACCTCAAGTCTACATTTGCTATTTTTAACAAAGTTAACTCCGAATAATTGACATTTGTAGAGTGCTTTAAGGCTTTCAAAGTACTTAATATATATTACCTCCACATAGGTAGACAGTACCTGGATAGCAGATAACATTATTATCATTTTTTTATTTATGTAAGGAAACTGAGGCTGAGAAGTTATAAGTGACTTGCTCAATGTTATACAACTAGCAGGATTATACAACTAGCAACAGTGTTATACAACTAGCATATTAATCAGGATTTGAATTCATGTCTTTTTGTCTCTCAGTGCCCTGTGGAGAAAGTCCCTCTCTGGCTCTATGGTAGCCTAATATTCTCTGTGAGGGAATGCATCTGCATTCAGCTTGTCCCCTTGGAATCTAGCTCTGAGTTCAGCTCATGTACCACATCCTTCATTGAACTTTTTCTGCCCCCTCAAATTACCTTCCTCCTTTTGGGGTCTATATTTTATATTCTTCTCTATGACATATGCTGTGCCCCTCCCCCAGAACGTAAGCTTCTTGATGGCAGGAGCCACTTTGTTTTTGTCTTTGTAACCCCAGGATCTAGAGATATTTAATTAATGTTTGTTGATTGATTGGCCAGCCACTGTCTTCCAGGTGAGAGTGCAAAACACAAAAACACAGTAGAAGCTGCTCTTGTTTCCCCAGTCCTGGACATGATGCTTCTCAAAATACAGCTGGACATGGACTCAGTGCACACTCATGGCTCAACTCCCCATTGCAGCTTCTAGTTCTCTGCTGCACAGGTAAAGTTGAGAATGAGCTGAAGACCCTAATCACTGATTCTGCCAAACACAAAGGAAAGGGGAGAGGGTGCCCAGAAAAGCAAGAGATATTCCCAAGAAAATTTGGTTCAAGGCTGGAAAGTAAGACTTGTTTATATGGCGAGGTGGACCACCGAGGGCATTTCAACTAAGGAATTTAGAGGGAAGCACACCCCAAACAATCAATGGAAATGATAGCTAAATTCATCTGGTTACTGGTGCTTCTGGAATATTTTATTGGATCCACCCTTCTTTTTTGGAACAGGCAAAAGGGGGAAAATATCCAGGAAATTTTTTCATTAAATTTATATTTTTATCTTTTGCTTATCCACTGAAGTGATTTTCCAATATGTCTCCCCCCTTCACACACACATATTGGGGAGCCTTTCCTTATAAGAAAGAACATCACTTAGGCAAAACTGATGAATACAACAACTACATATGAGAGTTTGCAACACTTGGCATCCCTAGGCACTCACCTTTCCAAGGAAAGAGTGATGTATTTCTTCTTCTTTGCTTAAGGACCAACATTTGCCTAAACTTTTTTTTCTTTATTAAAGCTTTTTTTATTTTTTAAAACATATGTGTGGGCAATTCTTCATTAGCCTTTGCAAAACCAATCCCCCCTTCTCCTACATCCTCCCCTAGATTAGCCTAAACTTGTAAAGAAAATAGAATTCAATTGGATCAGTTCAAATATGCAAATGTAGCCTTTGTAGCCCAAGGAGAAGTGTTACCAGTTCATTGTCCTAGAAATATGAATATGAGCCATATAACCTCAGAGTTAGGAAGGCCATTTTTTGAAAGACCCTTCTCTAATCCTAATCCCCTTCATATGATCCCTCCAGCTTTTCTTAAAAAGATCCTCAAGGAAAGGAAGCCCTCCCTCTAGAACCTTATTCCATTGGGGATGGTTCCAGTTGTTTTGTTTTCATGGGGAATCTACCCCATTGCTCTTGGTTCTACATCCATTGTCCAGCAAATATGTGATGACCATTTCCTATTGTATCCTTTCTTAGTCTTTTCTTCTCTAAACTGCTTAGTAGATTTTCACATGGCATGAACTCCTAGCCTTTGTCCATCTTGGTTCTTCTCCCCATTTTATATTAATTCTCCAAATGAACTCATCAACTTTCCCAAAGCAGTCCAATGTCCCAGATGCGGTCTGACTACTTCAGACTAGATGTCACTGTTCCTTTCCTGGGATAATTGCCTGTCTTAAGTAGAATCAGATGGCATTAGACCTCCCAGAATTTGCCAGTATAAAATGAGTACTGGACAGCTCAGAAACCCTAATTTCTAATACAGAATAAGCTCTCAGTTCTAGGAGACTGTGCCCAGAAGGGGACAAACTCTATCAGATGCTGGCAATCTGGAAATTCAATATGGACCCAGAAATGTTTGGTAGCCAAAGAACAGACGCAGAAGAAGATTCAGAAGAGAGTCTGAATATTAGACGGATTATCAGTCAAGTGAAGGTGCTGATGGTGATGATGATGGTCTGCTGATGGTATCAGCCAGCTGGTGCAGTTAATAGGGGACAAAACCCTGGAGTCAAGAATACTTCAGTTTAAATCCACTTCTCAGCAGTGGGACCCAAGTGAAATTGCTTCAGCTTCCACATCTGTTAAAAGAGCCACAACATAATAGCACCTAATTTCAGAGTTGTTGTGAGCATCAGGTGAGATAACCTACAGAGAGTGCCCTGCCAACCTTAAAGGGCTATGAAAACAGTAATTTGCTGTTATTGGGACTGATCACACCACCAACAAGTATTTAGGAAGTTTGTCCCAGGAAGTTGAGATAGAAATATAGAAATAGTATCTGCCTTCAAGGAGCTTACATTCTAAAAGATAACACCATATGGATGTGAATATGTAACATCATTACATAAAACTCATACATTTTATATGCATTTAGATATGTAGCTAATGTTTATATATATATATATATACATATAGATATCATTTTAAGATTTGTAAAACACTTCAAATAAATTACTGCATTTGATCTAACAATCCTTTGAAAGCAATACCATTGCTCTTCGCATTTTGCAGATAAGGAAGATGAAGCTTGGAGAAGTTAATTAATGTGTCCAGGGTCACATGACCAATCATTATCTGAGGCAGAATATGAACTCAGATCTAGACTCCAAACCCAGCATGCTATCCATTATGACCTTAACTAACTGCCTTCCTTTTCCCTCTTTTTCTCCCTGTTTTTATATATGCATTGATAGAGCTACACAGAAATATATATTGTATATATATATATATATATACAAATATATATATGTATATATATATTCACAATGCATGAATGAAACCCTCCATTAAGATATAGAAAGGTTATCATCTAATTTGATGGAGAAACCACCAAAATTTTACCATCAGGGCTGATGGCTTGATCTTTAAATACTCCCAGTAATTAAACATCAAGGATGTCTAAGGGTTAATGGAAGGGAGACCAGCTGTAGCCGGGCATTTCATTTCACAGCAATTGAATGAGGCAAACAGTTTTCTCAGCAGTATTTTTCTTTTGTCAAGAATCTTTCATTTCATTTTTTTTCTCCCTTGCGTCAGAAAAATGAATATTCATATCCTGATAGAAGTTTGGAGCTAGCAGAGAAGCAAGAGCTGTTGAAGCTCCCAGGAATGAGAAATCTGGGCTGAGGACAGAGTTATTCAGTGCTAGACTAGAACCCAGAGCTTATGGTTTTCAATGAGGCATTTTCTTCCATGAGCTCATTCTGTCGTGATTGATTTTGAAATTAAAATTGCCCATCAGAAATAGAAACAGAGGCTTCATGTAACCTTAGCTTTAAAAGCAAAATAGGATCCCCAAGGATATACTCCTGGGGTGTGGCTTAAGATTGCTCCTTTAAGGATTGGAGGCCTGGTCAAGTGGTCAATCATTATTTATTTATTAAGCACCTACTAAGTGCCAGAGATTACAAGACCCTCTTACTTTTCTCTTCTTCCTTATCCCAGGAAAGCCTTTAAAACAGATAATTCCTCAGTTTTGGAGTGAAAAGTGGAGCAGAGCTAACCTAACTAAGGATTGGAAAACCTGGCCTCCTTATTCTACATCCAGCCAGGTCTCAAGACACCAGTGACCTTCTGCCTTACCCATCCAATAGAACCTGGGAGTGTGTTAGCTGCAACATCCCCCCCTCACCGCTTCCCATCTCTAGTTCAGGGATTAATAATGAAATCAATGTTATTATTGCTTCTGTGATGGGCATGGCAATTTAGAATTATAGATTCTAAGTGGAGCCCCATGGTGCCACTTGGAGTCACTATAATTCTGCCTATTAATCAATCAACCAACCAATCCATCAGCAAGCACTTATTAAGGATCTTCTGCATGTCCGCTCCCTCCCTGGGCCATCTGCCTCTATTTGCTCATGCCCATCCATGGCACTGTCCCATCCCATTCTGATACACTTTCCAGTGTTTATTTACAAAACTACATGTATACACAGAGAGGTATCTTGCTTGTGCCCTTCATTTTCAAGCATGGCTTTGTCTGGTCCCACTTGCACTTGCCCTGTCTCTCTTCCTAAAGACTTGGGGTCATCGGATGATTTCTATCTTCCCCTTCTTTATGCCAGTTCCTTACAATGGGCACGCCATGTAGCTAGCCAGCCTGTCGAATCGAGTGGAGACGTCCCCTCTCGCCCCACGATTATCTGATCAGCTCCTTTACCTTAAGCTGTCTCCTTTACCTGTCTGCAAATTAACTGGCTCTTTGCTCTAGAGCTTCTGGCATCTCCTTATTTCCCTTTCCTTTGTACCCATCCCGCCCATCTACGCCAAATCTCGAAATGGTTGCTGAAATGATGTAGGGGCTCACTGATGATTGAGCTGGTGATCCCTGCCCTCCAAGGGGTGAGAACCTGCTGTGCTCCCCTTCCCTCCAACTGGCAGCAGCAGCCACTGATGGGTTTTCTGGCATCTTGTCCCATTGCTTTTATCTAATGTTTATTATGTGTTTTCTTGCACAAGAGAACGTATTCCCTAGGGCAGGGGCAATTTCATTTCTTGTGTGTATTTGTTTTTCTGAAGCTTACCACAGCACCTGGAGCAGAGTGGGGACGGCCAGGGGACACTGACCCCCTTAATTGTTTGTCAGGTCCTTCCCCAGAATGAGAAAACTAATTCGTGGAGTTGGGGGAAAAGGCAAAGGAAGGTTTTAACTGAAAGGCTGATGTATACAGCAAGTCAAGTCAAGAAGCATTTATTAAGTGCCTATAGTGTTCCTGACACACTGTTAAGTGCTGTGGATAAGAAAAAAAGACAAGGTGTTTTTGTTTTGTTTTGTTTTTTTAAAGAAGAAAACAGTATAATCTGCTAAATGAGAGCCCAAATAATGGGAATTCTCTGTGAAATGGAGTAGTATTTTGATATGAAGATTGGTGGGAGTCGGGGGAAACAGGCAAAGGAAGATTTCAATCGAAAGGCTGATGTATACAGCAAGTCAAGTCAACAAGCATTTATTAAGTGCCTATAGTGTTCCTGACACATTGTTAGGTGCTGTGGATAAGAGGAAAGAAAAGATGTTTTGTAAAGGAAAAAGAAAACAGTATAATCTGCTAAATGAGAGCCAAATAATGTGAATTCTCCTTGAACTGGAGTAGTATTTTGATATGAACATTGGTGGGAGTTGGGGGAAGCAGGAAAAGGAAGATTTAAATCGAAAGGCTTATATATACAGCAAGTCAAGTCAATAAGCATTTATTAAGTGCCTACAGTGTTTCTGACATACTAAGTGCTGTGGATAAGAAAAAAGAAAAGATTTTTTTTAAAGAAGAAGAAAACAGTATAATCTGCTTAATAAGAGCCCAAATAATGGGAATTCTCTGTGAATTCGAGTAGTATTTTGAAATGCTGGGATTTTAGAAGGGAGCGAATGGCCAGTAAACAGACTGTCTCCATGGCTTCACCAATCCTGGGACTTGGGGAGATTTCCCAATATCCTTGGCAATTAGCACAATTACTGGAACATAGGAAATGCTTCAGAAATGTTAGTTGAAGAATAAGAAGAGATCAGTTAGAAAGCAGTTGTGGCAGAGCTGTAGCTCGTGGAATGGAAGGCATCAGGTCTAGCCTGAGACCCCCAAGGCCTGGGGAGCAAAAGAGAAGGGATTCAGGGTAAAGGATGCTCTTTGTCCTCAGTCTCCCATCAGTCAAGCAAAGACCAGCAAGTGCCTTCTGGGCATTTATTATGCACCAGGCACAGGCTAGTCCTGAGGAGAGTTGGTGGTATACCACATGGTTATGTGGTATGGGAAACCCCTGGATGAGGAAGCTTCTACAAATGCTTCTTTGAACCACAAAGTCACAGCTGCCTAGAGCTGGACAAAAAAATTTGACCAAAGCAGTCAGCCTTTATCCTAACTGAAAGCAAACCTGGAGTCAGAAAGCTCTGAATATAAATCCAGTCTCTGTCGTCCCATAGACGTACTGAATCATGCCTCTGGGACTCAGTTTTCCTAAACCATAAAATGGGGCGAGTGGAGGGCTTCCTGACTGTTGCTGAGATCCTGCCCAGATCGAAAGCTATGAAATCTATACGGACCACAAAAGAAATCTTGTGTTAGGATGCTTTCCTGAGCTTCAGTTCACTGTTGTGAATGGGTCCTCCAAAGTGATTCTCAGGGCAGCCTTCTGATCTGAACTGACCCCAGAAAATGGCTGAATTCCATGAAACAAGGACACATGAGCTTGGACCCATTTCCCAGATGTTCAAAAGATTCCTTGTAGACCGATGGAAACATGAGTTCTATTTAGATTTGTCCCCAGACTAGCAAACCACTGAACCCAGAAGAAGGAAAGATCTGCCCCCCCTAGAACAAAACAAAAATATAACAAAAATATAATATCTGAGATTCAGCTTGAGGAATTTGAGGTGCAGTGACTTTCCCCCCCCTTTTCCCAGCTTCTTGGTGTTTAGTTTTTAATTTTTCTCTCTTTTGATCCTTTCCTTTGCTTCTATCTCTATAAATAGGCCCCCATCTGTGACACTCAGGTTCAGGGTGGGCCCAGGGTTCAAAGAGTGCACAGTAGGCCAGCAGCTACTGATAATTTGCCCTTGAGAACTTGCTCAAGGCTGACATTCGAAGCTGGGTGGGGGTGTTGGGAACAGAGGGTGGGGGTGAGGGACGCCTCTGAGCACAACAGTGGGTGAACATTTTGCTTTTTGAGAGACTAAGCGAAATTGTGAATACAGTTTAACTGGTACCCTTCTTAACTCGGCTGCAAGTTGCCATGGCAACAAGCTTCTCAGATCCACATGAAAGGCATTGGGAGAACCTGGTAGGCTTCACCATTAGCATGATCTAAGCATCCTGCTCATCACTAACAAGCCCGGCAATTCTTTCTGCATGTCATTAATGCTCATTACCCTTCTCTGCATGGGATGAGGGACTCATTTCCCATCCAGTGTCTTACAGGGACAAGGTGATCGTTGGTGGCTACAGAGTCACCGGAGAAAATGTTACTTTTCATAATATCTTATACGGGAGACAAAAGAAAGGCAGCTGCTCCCCAGCCCCCTTGCAGGGCAACGCTCATGCAGTAGAATTGGAAGCCCCAATTGGGAACTCTACAATGGCAACGGTAATTACAACGAGATGCTAATATTTAGGGTGCACACCTTACATCGGGAAAATGTTTATACTTAAGGGGCACTCAAGACACCTCTCAAGGGATTCCCAAGCAGCAGAATGTAGGTGATAGAGAGCTAGCTTTTGAGTTAGGGAAAATAGGGCTTAAATCCTGCCTCTGACACACTGGTGATGTGACTCTGGGAGAATGACCCAAACCTGATTCAGTGTCCTAGGCAATTCTTTAAGATGCTGAGTGGCAGAGCAGGTGCCAGTCTGATTGGGCAGAGAGTTCTTCACTGGAAATACCTTCTGAATATAATAATGAAGTCCCAGGTCTGTTCCATAATGTGTGTGTGTGTGTGTGTGTGTGTGTGTGTGTGTGTGTGTGAGT